>JANHGB010054579.1:0-24199 GCA_026283785.1 Coracopsis vasa
GAGTTCAAAGACAATCTCACCCCTTCCATCATTTCAGCTGTGGAAAAACTGTCCCAGGAGTTCAAACAATTGAGAGACAATCTATTTGATCTATCCAGCTTCCCACGTGTGCCAACCAGCTAATCACAAAAGGCATCCTACTGCTCAAGAGAGAAGATATAGGAGGCATACACCACGGGCCACCCTTTGGTTTTACCTTGTGAGATCACAGAGAAGACATGAGGAAGTGGGATAGAAAACCCACCTAAGCTCTGGAGGAACAGGTGCATGAATTGAAGAGGAGAACAAAGGTCAAGGATGATCATCCCATGAAAGCTGCGGGTTCAGTCTCTGGTAAGCAGGCTCTCAGATGGAGTGGAAGAGCTGATTTTACTCCAGCTCCTGTGATAATGACTAATCGCTGTCAACAAGAATATTGGTTGCCCCTGTACGCAAGCTGAAAAGCAAAAAAGAGGCACAAAGAGCAACCTGTACAGAGAAGAGGGATGAAGTAATGACTTGTAATACAAGAGACTTATTGATTATTGAGCGAGCAGCTGCATGGTTCTGGTTGCTGGCTGGGCTTAAACCATGACAGTTCTTTGTGGGGCCCAACGTGGGGCACAAAGAGTTGAGATAATGATAGATCTCACCGGAGTGTGTCTAATCGTATTTGTGATAAGCATTTAGTGTTTTCAGATTAATAGTAAAAGTATAGCAGCTATCCAGCCCCGACAGCAACAGTGCAACTGCTGGTGCTACTCAGCTGAACCAGCTGAAAGGACTAAGGTGCTTTCCAACCCTAACTATTCTATGATTCTATGACTGTACTATATTATGGAAAACAGAGGTTCTGGTCCTTTCATTAAAGCATGATTTTATCAAGTCAGTTGTGCTTATTGTCACCTTTGGGTACCAAAAACTCTATTATAGAACTAAGGGGATGATTGCTAACTGAGGTAAATTTAAGTTAGTTTTTTTACATGAATTAAAATTTTACTAGCATGAACTATTCCCAAGTTGTGTATCACACTTTCTCAGTGATCTTTTAAGAGCCAAAACCAAATAATACATGCATTTCTTCATATATTAAAAGCTACATGACTAATTCTGATGCCACCTCTTTCTGGTGGCTTTCATTCTGTACAGGTTTTACTCGCAATTGAGAAATGTTGTATCTTAAAGACATATACTTATTCAGTGTCCATTAACAAAGAAAACACTAAACATATTCACTACAAATCATGGAGTTAACCCAAACTGCATAGCAATAACATACTCCTCTGCAAACAGAATGGGAGAAAGCCTCTTTGAAAGCTAGAAAAACATTGGCAATCAAAAGCTACATGAAAGTAATCTAACTTTTATTACATACAAGGAATATTTTCCCAGGAGTGCTGATGCCTGCCAGAAAATAAATAAGAAACTATGATGAAAGAAAGAAGGAAAGATTACTTGGGTTAAACTGCTCAGCCAGGTTTTCCTTAGCTGCACATACCCATGAGGAACTGTGTTTCTTCTGTGCTCAGCTACAATTGACAGAAATGGCAGCCAACAGACTTTGTTACAACCTACGCTGTTATTGTTCAGGCAGCCGTAGTCTCCACTTTTACTACATCATTCCATATTCACATTTCTAAGCATGACTATAACTCTGAAAGCCACCAGCTATCACTTCTTAAAGAACTACCACCTGGTGCCTGTACTTCAAGGATTAGTCCTGAGAGAACATCAGTGTGAGAATAAAAGAAAATAAATGAACAAAAAAGGATTCTTGTTTAAAATAATAATAATAAAAATCCCCCAAACCACAAAAACATAAATTGAATGGAATCAGGTGCTTTTGGTATTTAAAGGTTTTTGAAAGGATTGATGAGGCACTGGAATGGGTTGGCCAGGGAAGTTGTGAATGCTCCACTCCTGGTGGTGTTCAAGGCAGGGTTGGACAAAGTCTTGGGCGATCTGGTTTAGTGGAAGGTGCCCCTGCCCATGGCAGAGGGGTTGGAACTTGATGATCTTAAGGTCCTTTTAACCCTAACTATTCTATGATTAAAAACTAAAGGCTGTCTGCTAGTAAGCCATGGAAATGGAACTTTGAAGTCACTGATCTGACTTTGGAAGAAGAATAATAGGGAGCTCTTAGCAAAGAAAAAATTTCCTATGGGCAAGGTAAAGCATGACCTACATTCAGTTTGTTAAAGAAGACAAGAAGCTATTAGCATGTGAAACATCTCTCTGCTGGCCAGGGCTGTTAACTGCTGAAGATAAGCAGATAACAGTTTCTCTGCTCTGGTGTAGTGGGGAGTTGTAGCGTGTTTTCAGCTAGAGAGGGAAGAGTAAAGGCTGCAAAAGGGCTGTTCAGACACAGCAGTGTGGCTGCTGTTTCTCCTTCTGCACAAGTGTTCACCAGGTACCCTGATAACAGGAACTGCTGCATGAAGCAGGGAATTGCTCAGGCAATTGCACAATGTGGCTTATCCCAAGCACATCCCCATGCTGCCTCACTCCATGCAGATGCAAGCTCTCCTTTTCCCCAGCCTGCCTGCCCAATTTCTTCTTGGCCATCACTATACGCCAGGGAGAAAGCAGCAGCTGCAGTGCAGATAGATTTATCTCTGAGGGTTACTCATCCCTCAGGGAAGAGGCTGACAGCATGAGTCCTTCTGGGAATTACTGGGAAAGAGAGCTTGCAAACAGGTAGGAAGCACTACGACTACCAATTGGCATTGCCTATCAAAATGCCTGCTACAGCTTTGTGGGCAGTTATGTGGGCCGAACCCAGGATGGGGATTCAGGTCAGACAGCCCCGGGATGGCCAGGAAAAGCAGGGACGAGGTAGAGCTGGAGACCAGCTGGGAACCTGGCCAGGAAGGCCCATTAGTTCCCTCAGGACCTTGACTTAGTGTTAAAAGGACTAATAACCTGTCCAGACAGCCAGGATCTAAAGTGAGGTGAAATTAGGCATATTAGTATTTTTCGGCTTAACATTTCCTGTGGTTTTATTTGGAAACCTCACAAAAGCTGTTATTATCAGGAAGATTTTCACGACTTTTTTTCTTTTTCAGAGCTACAGCAAGAATTGCTTCCCCACTTCTCTCCATCCCCCTCCCCGCCTCCCCGGTAGGCAGTATGTCTTCCTAACTCACAAAAGTAATTTGTTCAAGTTCAGTTTGACCTTATGGTCAATTTTGGGTCAGTCCTTATTTTTACCTATGCTAGTTTTCCCATGCTTAGTTTAAGGACAGTAGTAAATGATTGAAGCACCTTTTCTAATTGCAATTCCATTTCCATCTAAAATGAAAGACAGACTCCTACTTGGTAATTACCAGACAAGCAGTTAAAGAAAAGATAGATGATTTCTGTGGTTCCTTAAGGCTTTACTAAATAAGATTGATTTCAGTCCTCTATTTTTATTTTTTTTTAAATTAAAAGACCCTTCCCTTCATATTCACAAAGTAAAGATTGGTGTTTCTTCATCTGTTGAATATAAAATATACATTTAAAAAAATAACTAAACAGAAACCCAGAAGAGATCTCTACTTATTTTATATAATAGACTGAAAAAAAGACTTCTGTTTCTGTTAACAGTTTTATTCAAAACAAGCAATATTTCAGTAGGGTTTGATTTTTTTTGTTTGCCTGTTGACTTGCTGGGCTTTGTTGTTGTTGTTCAGATGTCTTTATACCATTTATTTTGCCAATCAGGGTATGAATTTTAGTGTTTAGAGAATGCATTGATTCATCTGTACTAGATTGCTAACCAGAACGTATTAGGAGCTTGCCATCAGCAGTACACAGCCATATGTGTTTAGAAAAAGCCATTAAGCTTTATTTCTCCATTTCTTCTGTAAATTTTAACAGAAAGACATTTAAGTACTTAAAAATTCTAGAAAGGTGTTCAGAGCATCTGTGCTTTTTTGAAAAGCAGCCAAAACATCACCAATGCATCTCAGCTGCAGTATCTTTGTCAGCTTTGATAATAGCACAACATTCTGTCTAGAAGATGATATGAAGATATTAGTGAATACTGGACTAAAATCTGTTTAGAAGGGTTTAATGACACAAAGCAAGAAAAGCCACAAATATAAAGTCAGCAAGCACTTGTCCACAGTTAGACAAGCACTGATTCATACTCAAGCTCCATTATTAACCACAAAGGGGCAGATTATTATGGCCTGTACCCAGTGGGGCAGTTAAAATCTTCCCTTTGCTGCAGAGAATAGAAAGCCAAAACCTGTAAAGCTACACACTGTCCTTCATGAAAGGAGAGAGGAGGTAAAAAATAGGTCAGAGAGTGACAAAGTGACAAAGACTCATTTGGTTGCATTAGGTCGTAGACACCAGGCAAGGAGGAAGGGAGGAAAGACATTTCTGACCTTCTGGATTTATTTAGTTATCTAGTTCATGGGCTTGCATGGTTTTACTCTCAGTTTACAAACCAGTAGCTCCAGTAAAAAAATAGAATTTAGACTAGGAGAAATTGAAGCCACATAAGGAAGAAAAATGTCAGATGTCTTAATTATAAATCAATCTATCTAAATTAGACTAAAAGCCAGAGAAAATCCTCAATGTTTTCCTGTCCGAGGTTCAGCAGGGTGCAGAGCAGAGTAAAGAGGAGATGTGTCTGCATACCAGACTACAAGAAGAACGTTATTATTGCTAAATCTGCTGCATCATGCCTAATCTTCAGAGTGTGCAACACAAAACCAACCTCTAAAGCCTTTGTCTTTACCTACCTTTACTCTCTTTCAGCCACAGAGAAAATCTGGATAGCTTTTCTTTTTCTGAGTCAATTTCTCAGGCAAAATCTCTCTAAAAAGAACAGGCATATTGGTGTCTAAGTGAGTCATCAGATGACCCTTTACAAAGTATGGGATACGCAGAGAAAAACACCAAAATATATGCATTTTCTGGTCATCAAGTTTTCTTGCATGTTTTGGATCAACAGAAGTCCTGTTCCTCAAAATATATCACATTAATGTTCTTTTCAGGCACATAAATTTTGTTAGAACCTTGCTTTCAACCTAGAGATAACCCAGTAACAGCATTATTTTACACTAGATTTTTATTGTAGTTCAGTATTTGTGGTGACCTTGAGAGAAAAAAGATATTTAAATTAAGATCTGAGTGTCATACTGAACAGTTTTTCAGTATTTCAGGTTTTTTTTTTTTAAGTCTTAAAGTCAAGTGTCTCCCATTAAATATGAATAATAGAGAAGAAAATGAATAAATGACAAGTTTGCAAATTTTACTGCCAACATTTTAACTGTGATAATGGCAGATTTAGCCTTCTGTATTATAAAGAATATTGACACAGCTGTATAAAGTTACCCATCCTTGCTGTGATTCAGCATAGCTAGCTAGCAGTTCTCAACTGTGCAACTGGTGTATCATTTCAGAGGGGTTAAGTTAGTATATTTATAGGAAAGAATTTCTTTAATGGACACTGTGCTAATAAAGAATTATTGGATTTGAACTCTGCTCCATCACACCCACTCCCTTCCTCTGCTAATACATTCCTCCTTGGACATGTCTAGTAGGCTTGCCAAAAAGACAAAAAAAAAAAAAGAAAAATGAAAAAAAGTCATTTTCTTAGGATCTGGTCAATTTGCTGCAGTAAGGATTTCCGTTCTGACAAAGGATATATAAATCTTTAGGAATCTGGTTCTCAGAGCTCTATATATACAAGCTATAACTTGAAGATGTCTATCTCTCAGTGTTAGAAAAGCATTTGGAAAATCTTTGCATTTAGCTTCTTAAAAAAGATATGTTTTATTTATTTATCTAAGGCGCCTAATGTCTTATTTTATTTTTACCTTCCTTTCCTTTATTCATTCACAGCTCTTTTTCTATCATCATTCCATGAGCTCCTTTTTACCCCATAAGACTCTAATTTTGCAAAGTTGTCCACTGTGAACCTTCCACTACAAACCTTCATTTACAGCTGTGCAATATCCTCCCTTTCCACTACACACAGAAGCTGTAGTGAAGGTGGTCTGAGAATGCTCTTTCCCTTTCCCTTTCCCTGGAAAGGCTCTCAGCCACAGCTTTCAGTATAGGAAATGAATGAGTGGCAATAAAAGTAACATAGATTCACACTCTGCTGCTTCTTAACAGAGTGAGAAGACACCACTTTATTACAGCTTTCATGATCAGTGATAGATTCCTAACAGTGGTTTTTGTAGATAAAAGTGGCACAGTAGAAAAGGCATTGTAGGAGATCTGCAAGATCTCTGATTTTTAGCCTGTTTGAAACTGGACACACCACATTTCTCCTTTCCGCTACGTTTGTCAGCTACATACCCAAGGAAGAAATCTAACACTGTGCTGTTGAAAGTTCTCTTCAAAATGATGCTAGTGACTTCCATGGTTTTTTTCATAATGGTAGAATCTTAAGGGCAAAGTAAGCTCACATATCCAGACTATAAAATACAATGGCAACCTTCTATCTTGCAGACGTTAGAAAATGCCAGCATCTTAATGCACCACTAGTTTCAGTGAAGTCAGTCAGACTAAAATGATACTCTCTAGCAATCTCCTTCCTCAGAAAATAATAAAACTGATAGAATATCAAAGTAATTGCAGTGAGAATTGTTTCATAATCATCTCAGACCTGGACAATGCTATGCTGTTACCTCTATGAAGACATCATCCCCCTAGGTGTGCTAAGGGAACTTACTATTATGAATCTCAAGTCAAATACAGAAAATTGCAGTTACCCCAGCCACTGCTGTGGAAGCTGTCATCTAGATTTCTGGCAAGTATACTGTGAGGGAGAACTGGGACGTAGTGCTACTGGTGAAACTCGAATTCCAGGAGAAAGCAGGTACCAGAAGCTGGTATCTGCTCCTAAATCTAGATGTTTACCAGAGGAATAGCACTTTTCAGCAGAGGAAGAGGATAGACAAAGGACCTGCTAGCCCACCATGGCCTTCAACACACACAGCTCATCTAGGGAAGGAGGTTGTCTTCAGGGAATGCTCCATCTCAGAAACCTGAGTGGTGAATTGAAATAGAAATCACACCCTATAGGTCATCTAACCCTAAACAGTGTCCCTCAGCACCATTAAATCTGTTTGCTGATAGGATCAATCTCTATATGTTTACAGTTCAAGAAGGTAAAGGCAATTTTAAGAAATCTTAATCACATACATCAACAAAAAGTTATAGATTATGTCAAAACCCACCTATGTCTGGTCACTCTGAAAGCTGAGTTATGCACACAGAAAAAGACTAAAATATAATATTGATGTGTCACAGTTATATGTGCCATTAAAAGTCATTAATTTAATGAAACTTCTCATTATTATGACCTGAATGATTGAGCTGTTCTGGCCTCAGATTTTATAATTTGCGTGCAGACATTTCAATGTGACAAAGTATCTCCAAATGCCTCAGAACTATATTTGCATAAATAAATGAAAACGTTCCTGTAAGGGACTGCAAAGCAAAAGATACTTACTCCAACATGGCTTGGCAGTATTGGAAACAAGGCTTGGTTGCTGGAAGGTTTTCATATCCAGACATGGAAAACTTCCTAAACTTCTCAAAAGTAAACAGAACTAAGAATTTCACAATCTGGTACTTCTAATCACTTTTCAGAATCGCCCATGCCAATTCTGCAATATGCACAGGACTGAAAAGTATACAGTTTTGCAAAGTGATAGAATTAGTGAAGATTCTTACTTAGCTGAAAATAGAAGTACGTATTTTAATTATAGTGAACACCAGAATCATAGAATCACAGAATCATAGAATAGTTAGGTTTGGAAAGGACCTTAAGATCATCAAGTTCCAACCCCCCTGCCATGGGCAGGGACACCTCACACTAAACCAAGTCACTCAAGGCTCTGTCCAGCCTGGCCTTGAACACCCCCAGGGATGGAGCATCCACAACTTCCCTGGGCAATCCATTCCAGTGCTTAACCACCCTCACAGTAAACAGTTCTTTATATATACACTCTATACTTCCCCTGTTTAAATTTTAGCACGTTACCCCTTGTCTTATCACTACAGTCCCTAATGAAAAGTCCCTAGGCCCCCTGCAGATACTGGAAGGCTGCTATGAGGTCTCCACGCAGCCTTCTCTTCTCCAGGCTGAACACCTCCAACTTTCTCAGCCTGTCTTCATACAGGAGGTTCTCCAGTCCCCTGATCATCCTTGTGGCCTTCCTCTGGACTTGTTCCAACAGTTCCATGTTCTTTTTATGTTGAGGACACCAGAACTATACACAATACTCCAATACACAGAATACAGCTGCAGCTTCTGTGCCAGGAGTTTTTAAGACAGCCTGCATGAGCCAGAGGTCCCTGAAGTTAGTGGAAACTTTGTCATTCCACATTCTAAAGTTAAAATTTGGTCAACAGGGTTTCAAACCCAAACAGAAGTGAAAAGAAAAAAAGTCCAGTGCAACCCATCAAAACACAACCAAGCAAGAAAAACCCCAACACTTAATGAAATAATAACACTTTATGAATTACTATATCTTTCAAATAACTTATTAAATTTGCTTCAAATTCATTCTATAATAGACTATGCTGTTGAAAAAGAAGATAAGCAAAATTCCAAATTTTAAGAGGAAAATATAAAATCTGTATTCTAAAGGCAGAATGCTTACAAATGCAAATACTCATGAAGAGGCTGGCTTTAACTAACTGTTCTTTGAAAAATTGCCTGAGTTGATAGCTCATTGACATCCTTAAAAATATCTTCATTATTAAGTTAAATAGCAGACTATGAAATATTTATTATTTATTTTCCTTTAAATTTATTTTCTAATGTACATTAATAACAGTTTTCCATTTAAACACTCTCATTTAAGCTGAAGACATGATCAGTACAGTGAAAGTCCTAAAATCTCATTTTTTAATGTGACCTAATATATTGTTGACATACTGAAATTGCATTCTGTCTAAGAAAACGATCTCAACACAGTTTCAGTGAAAATTTCACACTCTGTATCAGTTGCAATTGAATTTCATGTTAAGGGGCATTAACTCTGTCATTTCATCACTTGTTCTAAATACCTTATACTAAGTATAAGATATATGTACTTGAATGCGGTTCATTATTAGGAAGTAGAAGAGAGAAAATTTTATAGTTTTTAGTTATCCTGATTTTATTGCAAAAAATATTGTCAGGTGTTCTTTTTGTTTTCTGTAGTAAGTAGATGCATGTTTTAACTCATTTCCGCTTTATTTGTGACCCATGCGTTTTAGTGTATTTCTCAGCCCAGCATTTTTTTCTGTTATTAACAATCATCTGTGCAGCGTTCAATAGTTTATCTATAGGAACTGGTTAACATATACCTATAAAAATATATCCCATTTCTTCTTCCAGTTTCCCAATATACAAAATGAGAAAAGTGTTTGAAAGATTAGAGTCTGGAAGTAACCCCTCAATAATTCAGTTATGTCACTTGAAATGCACTCCTGGAGAGGGAGCAGTGGTTCTCTGGGCATCCAATTACAAAATGGGAGTTTTCAGCTTGCATATGATGGGGGCAGAGGGGTGGGGGCGGGAGAAAAAAAATGGCTTCTCAGACCAAACCAAAAATTTTACAGCAAGAACTGAAACTTCTCCTGTATCTTTAGAAGTATAGTAATGTTGCCATTCTTGAAAGTTTCACTGCTGATGAAGAAGAGAAAGGAGAAAGAGCACCTTGCAGTTGTCAAGGAGCTGGATACTCCTCTTCAATTCTGACAAAAGCATGCCAAACCTGAGACATTTTGCACAATAAGTTTTAGACTTCATGGATCCATTTTGCGAATAGATTTCTGGTAACAGCTACCAGAACTCAAAATCAGAGTCCAGTGACGATAAGAAATTTTTGTCAGTCCTAGAAAAATTTTTGGAGGGAATAAAAATAAATGTATTTAACTACTGAAAATTTCCATGGGCTTATTGCATGAAAGCAAGAAATTCGCTATATGCATCCAGGCATACATCAACTAAGCATGACTAGATGACAAAATTATAACAATTCTGGATGTGGAAAGTGGAAGTAAAAGAGAATTTGCACTTGCAACCTTCCCCAATGGAAAATGAGCATGTCTACTCACCACAGGTACATTTTAAAGAGCTTGGAGCTGATACTAAGTTCCTATCACTTCTACTTTTGTGTTTTCTTATAGAAAAAGAATCAGCTGTTTACTGCAGAAACAGGTCCTTGTGTGTGATGTGAACTCCTTAAAGAGTTCTGACTGCTACTTACTTACACAGTGAAACCATCTTTCTTTATTAAAGTTGAGCTACCAATTATGCCTTAGTTGAGTCCTCACACTGTAATCCAAACAATGAACATGTTGAAGAGTAAATTGGAAAACAAACCAAAGCAGCAACTTTTGAATATGTCTGGCACTGAGCACATTTTTTACCCTTTAATATTATTCAAACTTAGAAAGAAATGTCCTTTTAAGGCTGGTGTTATTTCAATTAAAGCTTTTTTAAGAAAATAAATGATAAAAATGTGGAGTAATTTGTTATGAATTTTAAAAAATACAAAATCAAAGCTTCTTTAATTAAAGATGCCAGTAAGATCTAAAAGATGATGAGCTGAATTTAAGAGTCAAAAATAAAGACTAAAAAAAAATGTACCTCTTAGAACACTGCAATAAAGAAAGTAAACTCATATCTGAATGTGGTAATAAGTTCATGGAATATTGGGCTGATTTACATTAGAAATTCACCTCAGATGAAAATTACTGTAGGCCTGCAATGACAAGAAATTTATGGCTGGTAGTCACCAGCAGAAATTTGTTCCTGCTGGCGGGGATCCCAAAGCTCAACAGAAGAATGAAATAAGTCCATCATTTAGGATTACATTGGAGCAGGGATCTATTTGAAAACTGTCTGGATTTTGACCTGCTCTTTAACTCCTATTTTGAGAGTTTTAAAGGAAGATGGGACTTCTGTGGGTGTGCTGTCTGCTACTCTAAAATATTCACGCTAAACAGCAAAAAGGAAACTGCCTTACTATAGTAAGCCAAAATATGCTACTTACAGATTGCCTTCTGCCTTCACCATAGAAATGAAACTTATCTGTGTGAAACAGCTTATGAAAAAATCTCACACACCCAGGTGATTTTGTATGTAGCTTCTACTTGAGATCTCATCAAAGAGAAGAAAAGCCTATTTTATATTCAGCTACCTCTTCATAAAATGTTTTCGCGTCAGTAAAGCAGAATACATTTGGAGATCGTCACATTTCACTTCTTAATGGACCTGATCTGGCATACCAGAGAGAACATTTGGGACCATTCCAGAATGAATTATTTAGGGAAATTTTATCAACCATAATCCTTGAATCCTTCAGTAGGTTACCAAAAAAAAAAAAAACAACCCAAGGAAAAAAAAAAAAACCCCGAGGATTTTTCTTTATATTAATTGAAGACATATGAAGTGGGGGGTTTTGCTTATTTTGTTTTAAACTTTATTTCCTTAACTACCATGAAATTTGGTAATTTTAGAATTCTCTTATGGTCCATTCTGATTTTAATTCTGCTAATTCAGTTTCTTTCCATTAAGACCTTAGTCCTGTTTGAGTGAACACAGAGCTCACCTATATGACACGTTAATTTCCAATATTTTCCTTGCTAAATTCTGAAGAGTATTTATTTAATTAACTAAGATTAGTCACGAAGTGAGTTGAAACCTGTAAAAAAATCCTTATTGGATTCCAGTGTAGCAAATTTTAATTTTTTTTCCTGCCAAATGCTTTATATAAGTGCAACCATCTTCAACTGAATTATCTGAATTTGTGTAATGATATATTCTTCACATACAGAAAGTCTTACACATCCACTGCAATTTATCATAATGCCCCTTTAACACTAGGGAAAGCTGAATATTTAGAGTAGCAATGTGTCACTATATGATTGCCAACATAATATGTGCTGTGTGTAAAACCCAAGAACTGCAAATTCTGATCCACTTATTTTCTATTTGTCCTTGTCTCCTGAACAACCATTTGGTTCCTAAATCCTCCCTGTGACTTCCAAAAGTAGTCTTAAAGCTAGACAAATTTATGGATGTTTTATGCCAAATGAGTTCCTAACATGCATGGCTGCTGGAAATGCAGACTGAGAAAATGATCAACTCTGTATAGTGTCACAACCTAATATTCACGGGGAACTGAACACATTCAAATCCCCAAACAGCAAATTCTAAAATGAAAACATTTGCTCTGCAAATAGCAGCATTTTTGAGGCTATGGAAAGGACATTCTGATTTGTAACTTGAGTACATTTTGGATGTTTCATATTAACTGCCTTACTGAAAAGACAAAAGGGTATCACTGGTGTATACAAAACCTGCATGAAGCAAAAAACCAATTCATATTAAGGGAGCTATAAGTAATCGAATGTGCAATGGGACATGCTGTGAAAATGATAAGATTTGCCTACTTTTCTGAGAACTTTGGAATTAAACAGCAATGGCTCTCCTGATTACACTGTAAACTTCAGTGGCAAAATTGGATATATTATCTTTTTACTACAAAGGAGACTTCAAAATCTGTCATTACTTGTGTAACATTAATTAATCTGAAAGGCAGCCCTTTCAACAGCTGGATCTAAGACTAACTGAAGCTGATGTCTACTGGTGGAGAGTAGAAAACACCAACTTAGAAAAACTGTATCAGCTGCTATCTGAGACGGTAATACTTTTTTCGAGTATGAGTTTGTGTGTGTATGTAAGCTACATACATGCTTACATATACATTCACACTAAGTGTATATTTATGCGTGCTAATGTCTCAGGTGAAAGGATTTAAAAGGATAAAAGTTGAGCTATAGAATACCTTCATTATGGCATAAAATTAATTGAATATATTGCATGAAGTGTAATGATGTGTAACAGGTACAATTTAAATGCAACATTTCTTGTTCTTTCGGGGGATTTTATTCTTTCTGAGCAAGAGTAAGTATTGTGAACTGTGGCGCAATATTCTCAATAATGATAAAAGTAAAAAATATGAAGACTGACTGATGTGATGGATGATGCCTGACTGAAAAAGTCAGAGGTCTTGTGAAAAATTATGCAACCGAAACTGATGGCAGGGTTACAAAAGATGCTGGCTGACTGATGAGCACCAAGTAGAGGGACTTGTGTTTCCAGTTTTAGCTATTTTTGAAAAACATGAGTGATGAACGTACATAGGAGTTAAGGAGGTGAAGAACTAAAGTTGTAGGAGTAATTCCAACTTTTACACATCATAATTTTGTTTATTTCTTGGCTTTGTCTCTCTAAGACTTTCCAGTTAGTGTTGGATTTTTGTTGTTTCTTGGTTTTGCCTTTTAAGCCCAAGGTTAGAACGTAAGCAGTTCGAGAAATGATTAAGACAAAAAGAGTTTTTGTCATGCAGGCCAAGTATGCGACGTGATGTTGCTCCTGTACTCTAGATTAAGTCCTAGCACAAAACTGGAATTTTCCATTCTTAACGTCATTGTAAGATGTAGAAATAACAGATTTCTGGAGTAGTTTAGTTTGGGAAGGACTTCTGCTGGTCATCTGGTCTAGCCACCTTACAAGGCAAAGGTCCAGCTTCAAAGTCAAAGCAGGTTGCTTGGGATCTTGTATTGTCCAGTTTTGAATATCTCTAGGAGTGGAGACTCGACAACATCTATGAATAACCGTTTTGACTGGGGTCTTTGTGAAATTAAAATTTTAAATATCCAGTCATAATTTCAGTTGTTCCAGAGCATGTCTATTGGCCCTTATCATGTTTCTATCATGTTTTGAGGTGAGTCTGGCAGTCTTCTGTACACCTTCCCATTAAGGGTTTGTAGGAAAAAATATGTTTGACTCTGCTCTTATTCAGGTTGAATGATCCCAGCTCGCCCAGCCTCCTCTTATCTTAGACACATTCCAAGCCCTTAATGACCATCACAGCCCCTCACTGGACTTACAAGACTTATTCCAGTATGTCCCTGTCTTTGTTGCACTGAGGAAAGATAACTTATCTTCACCTGATGCTCTGTTTAATGCAGCCCAGTAAACTGCTGGCCTTCTTTGCTGCAAAGGTGCTTTGCTGGCTTTCAACTTTGCATCCACCAGGAACTCTTGGTCCTTTGATTCACATGAGCATGAAGCCTTGCCTAGTATTCTTTAACAACATTTGATGAAAGGAGGTAATTTTATACATGTCAGATGCAACAATAAAAGTAATTCTCAAGAGCTATCAAGATCATTCCATTGTGCAAAGAAGAAACTCTAAGAAAAAAACATGTCAGTCTGCTAAATTTCTGTTTCTAGCTTGCTGAGGAACAAACAATGCACTCATCTTTTTTCTATTTAGTTATACAGAATTAATTTCAAAAATGCAATTGTGAGTTTGCAGGCTAACATTTTCTTTCCCTTTTGGGCAATACAATACCAAACATTATAAAATTAATTAAGAGATATTTATAATGTAGGAACATCACAGAGTTTCATAGCATGGGGAAATTTTAACATTACAGATTTTCTCAGATATTGAGCTATATGCTGTATTTAATGTTTGACTTTCTGTGTAGCAATATAGAAACAGGGAAGAAGAGTGTGCTTGCAAGGCAATTAAAGGAATTGCTTTGCACTGATTTAGGTTACTAATAAAAGACCAATGCTCCTCCCCTGGAACAATTATCAAAATCAGAAGCACAGAGGAAACAGTGTACATGTAATGGCTTCATGTAGAAGAAATAGATGTAGATAACTTCTATATATTAACAATATATACTTCTAAAATGTCATAGCACAACTACATTGCAAAGCTATGTTCCTATAATATTCTACAGGGGAATAGTTTTATAATTCCTCATAAAGTTTCCAAGTCCCTTATTGTCATTTTCAAATTAAGCTATCTCTGTCAGTAATATGCTAAGACACTAAAGAAGACAAATCCAATAAATGTTTCATAAAACTATGCAAATTAATAATTAGACTTAATCCACCAGGGTCTATGAAATTTTATATAGTAGCTGCAGTTACAATTAACTGTACAGTAAGACGCTAGCTCTGCAAAAGAGCAGGTGAAACTATCATCCAAAGTTTTAGAAAGATAACACTTAGACTGGTTATAGATGGAAAGATGGCATCATAAAGTATGAAAAAATAATAAATTAAGGGTATATCATCTTTACATTGCTAATAGAGTTTTCAGAAGAGAAGTTAATAGTGTGGAGGTCTTGACTATCTATCTCCTGGACTGGTAAAAAATTTATGACTACTGAAAAAAGTCAGTGAAGCACCTACCAGAAGCCTAAAAATATTTGAATGGAAAAAAGAAATCTATGCTAGGCTTTCTTAAAAAGAAGTATTCTCACATTTCTTGTTGAGATCTGGTTCAACATCTTCTAATGCCAATAACATTTTTTGAACATGCTCCAATGAAAATGGTTTCACCCACTTAATAGTAAAGGAACAGGAAAATATTTGAAGAAATGGTTAGGAACACCATGTTCTTTGGTCCATGTATTTGGCCTCACTTCCCAACACAGTCTTCTTGGTCCTGCTTGCTGTAATTACAAGAGTAGAACTATGATCTCAGTCCCACAGGTATGCCTGTCATGAGTTCTTCTGAAATATAAGCATGTTGGACTTATATGTCTTTGGAGATTTTATTCTTTATCCAGGACTCTGTGTCTTCTATTGCAGAAACACAAAATACTGTAGATCTTTCTTGCGCTCTGGGTCCTTCCCTTTCTTGCAGATACACAGACAAACACTCTCCCTGTGCACATAAATCATAGACCTCTTCAGAGAATTAGTCTAGACATTAAAAAAGCAACCAGAGCACACTCTCAGAAAGACACGCAATGTAGACTACATGGAAAGCTTTACTTAAAGGCCAGAAATTAAGTTCTTTGTAGAACAGAACTCACACTGACTTCAAAGATATTTTTTTAAAATGAGAACTGAAAAGCTGTGCCAGAATAAATCTAAATTTATACCCTGATAAACATTTCTTGTAAATGTTTCTTTCTGTTGAGGAGGTATTGCAATGCATAATAATGGCAATGGATTTTTTTAGTTAAGTTGACAGCATTATGTGTTAGTCCCTTTACATCATTATGTCACTTGGCCATCATGGTTCCTATGTCAATCTTGTATCGACAGAACAACTCAACTGCAGTACACTTAGCTAAACAATTGAAACCAAGAATATTTCTGAAAAATAATAGGGAACTCCAGCAAATATACTATGTATGAGGATCCTCCGGTAGTTTCCCCTGTGGATGAACCATACCGTCAAATGACTTGGCTCCTGAATTTCTTCAGGCTCTGATCTCCCAGACCCACTTCTGAGAGGCCCAGAGAGGCAAGTCGTCCTCTGTCTATGCAGAACACCTCCATCACTGTTCTAGCATGTTCTGTCTTCTTAATGTCTGCACACGCTCTCACACCAAGACCAGCATTCTGTCAGGACTCTGAGCAGGGAAAAGAAAGTAAACATGTTCACATGTGTCTCAGGGACATAATAAGTGTTGCAGAGAGGGTGTGAAGTGTAACTGTCGCTCACATCTAGTCCTTTAAAGAGGAGTGGGCATGAGTTCTCTGGTTTCCAACCAGCAGGACAGCCAAATATTAAGCTGTGAAATTACTGTCTTTCATGATGTTGATTGAGCAACAATATTTATCAGCACTTACATGATACTCATCACACAAATTCCTTGGAATAAATTTTCAGAGTCTTTTAGACTTCAGTTGAGCAGGATTTTTATTTTAAGGGGAATTACACTGAAGACTTGAAAAGTGTTTCTCTGTTTGAATGTTGCAAAATAACATTCATAAACAGTCATTAAGACCCTGAATTCCAATGTATGCTATCATGTCATCTGATGTTATAATCATTCTTACAAAGAGGGAATTCTGAGTGTGAAAATGTATTTCCTGCACATCACTCATTACCTCTTGTGAAGTGTTTAAAAAACAGGTTCATTACAGAAAATGTTTCCATACTATTGACGTTTGGTGGAAAATCTTCAAACATCTAAGCATATAAGTCTTAAAACCAAAACATATCATAGAATCATAGAATAGTTAGGGTTGGAAAGGATCTTAAAATCATCTAGTTCCAAACCCCCTGCTGTGGCCAGGGACACCACACACTAAATCATGTCAGCCACAACTCAGTTCAACCTGGCCTTGAATACTGTCAGAGATGGAGCATTCACAACTTCCTTGGGCAACCTGTCCCAGTGCCTCACCACCCTCAATGTAAAGAACTTCTTCTTTATGTCTAATCTAATATCCATGCAACATAGGTGCTAAGCACATAGACTAATGATTGAACCTTTAGACAAAGGCTTACTAAAAAAAAGTTAAAAACTAAAAAGTCTGAACTGCTCCACATTTGTGATTGTAATATTGCATAAGAAAAAAGTAGCCCTGAAAGAAGATCCACTTCTGCATAACTTCACTGGGAATTGTTTTGCCTTTTGTTAAACAAAACCAACCAAACAAAAAGCATAGACTCATTTCTGAACCCAGAATTCATGTTCTAAACATTCAAAGGTGTTGGGGTCCTAGACTTCAGGACTTTGACCCTCAAACTAGTAGTAACCACAAAGCACTACAATGTTGTAGGATGGTTATAACTTACATATATGTACCTTAATTGAGTCCTACAGGACACAAAAGTCTTCCCTATTGAATAATTCAGTTCATTGTCTTGGCTGTCCATGAATTTCTCAGATGGGCAATTAATGTAGCTGATCACAAGTGACATTAATATGCTAGCTGTCATGTAACGCATTTAAACTTGCCTTTTACTGTACAATGCAAATGCATTTTCTCTGAGAATTCTGAGTGCAGCTTAATAGCCAGCCAGGAAATGGGATAATTGGTTAAAGACATTCACAGTGCATTATTAGTATTTTTATTACTACTATAATTTAATAGTGTCCTTGATTTATGAGACAAAGGAAAAATGAAAAGGCATCATGTATCTTTCCAGTTGCCCTAAACTGCTTTGCATCCAGAAATTAAAGTGCTGACTAAGATGCTATAATGAACCTTAGGAATAGTCATGATTATTTTCCTGATTTAGCATTTGTGTTAGTCTCAGCATCTCTATGGTCGTACCACTGCTGCTGCAAATGAAAGCAGTCACTTAACAACTGGAGTATAGTTTTACCAGCACTTAGGGCTGTATTAGGAATTGATTTGTAAATTTTGCAGTTATTAAAGCCATATTTGGGTAAGAAAAAAAAAATCTTACAGAAATTAAAAAGAATAGTTACTGAAGAAACTTAACTTTAAATGTAGAAAGTTTCTATGGCAAACTGCCTTGTTGAAACTCTTAAGCTTGTATTCTCCTTTGCTACTATTTTTATAGAATCTTTGCTCTGTTTCTTTTACTGTGGACATGTCTGTGTGATGTCGTATTTTCTAAAAGATAGCTGTTAGTCAGATCCAAATTTTTTTACCCAGACACTATGCCTACTGAAAACAATGAGTTCTGCTGGAGCAAAGAGAAAATGAAGGATCAGGCATGCTGAGAAAAACATCAGAGGAATGCAAGCAGTGATGGGGAGTTGAACATTAAGATGTAAATCAATAATTTATTTTCTTCATGCATGTTTGTATTGTGTTTTCTTCTGACATTTTATAACTGCTTTAGACACATCCACAAACTTAGAATGGTTATGCAACACAAGATATTTACATCTCCTTCCCAGCCCTTTGTTGGACTTAGAAGACTTAATTTCATTGGCAATCTACATGGAGGAAAGTTGAAATTATATTGAAACTCACTAATCAGATAACCAAATAGACACAAGAAATCTAATGTCACTAGAAAAATATTAAAATTGGTTATTAGCTGGGTGGAACATTTTGTGTGAGTCAACAATGGTCTGAATCAGCCTTGTACACATGTTCTTGCACAGTTACAGGATGCACAGCTGTGAAAGGCGACATTGTCATTAGACACTTAGTCAGATCCAGACTGGACAAATGTAGCCTAATAAATCTCAGTGTGGCGACTGGAATTCAAAATGAACTCTCAGTGGCAGGGAGAAAGATGAAAAATAGCTCTGGTCATATGACTGACTTCTGATAGCACACTGCAAGCTGCACACGACTTTAAAGGGCTAGCAAGAAAGAATCAGTGTTGCTGAAAATCCAAAAGGGATCCAAATCTGAAAAGGAATGAAATGGACAACTGGAAGAACTTTTAGAACAAGTAAAAATCCCCCAAGTGTTTTCTATTGATATTTCATTTTTGTTGCCTTTTCTATTAGTGGCTTAATAAGTGACTTAGAAGTGGCTTACTTCACTTTCAAACAGATGTCACAGCTCAAATCCGAGTCTATTTCACACCAAGAAATAGCTTTCTTTTCCTTTTTCTTAATGCATTCAGCAAAGCTAATGGTTAACTGTGAAGATTTTCGAATTCTAGTTTACTAATGTCAATCTGTCTATCTAAAATATCCTCTACAGTGTTTACTGGATATATTATTATTTTTCTCTTCCTGGCCTGACAAAAACTGTTACACATTTTTGCTTTGTGTTTTTTAGCAATAATCAAATTTCAGACCACTACTAGCATTTCAGAATCTAGTGACCTAGCTTATGTATTATGTCTGTAAAGTACTTGATAGAAAAAGGCTTTAGATAAATGCATGTTATTGTTCTCAGTAGGAACTATGTAGCATGTGAATAGGTACAGCTGAATTATAGGTGACCTCACTACATTTTCTTTATCTTACTTCCTAATTCCACCTTTGTTTTTCTTGTCTATAAAAAGAATTCTATCAGGGTGCCTACTGTTGTTAATTGTTATCTTTTGTACTTCATATTAAGATGTCTTCACTTAGCTATGTGGTATTAAATATATTTTTTCTGGGGTGGGGGGTTGAGATTTCTGACCTAGATATCTAACTCCAGATTTTGCTTACAAGTCTATATCACCCTCTTAGCTCCACTTAATTGAAAACAGAGCTTGCCTGTAAAACATCATGATTTAGAGCTGATCATATAAATAACCAACCTTCTGTTCTGTGCCTTCATGAAAAGTACTGTTTGTACGTTCACATTTTCAAGCTATGATGAAGTGTGCCCCTTTCTCTTGCTACATTTCCAGGCATCTGCAAAGCACATATTTAAATAACTGAGTGAAAAGATTGTAAAACATATTTTGAAATGTAAAAAATTCCAATAAAGTGCACTTGCCTGCCTTGTGAACTTTGAATTGAAGAATATCTCTAAGAATATTGCTTTCACTGCTTGCTTTTATTATCCCAAACCTGTAGTGACTATTGCTTTCCCTTTTGATCTGTTCTTATTCGGTTTTGTCATTCCTCTCAAGGATATCATGCCCTGGGTAACAATAAAATAAAAGGTTCATTCCTCATGCAGCATTCTGCACACTAACTGAATTGTTCTAGGCTCCAGAGGCTGAGAAAGGTAAACCAATGTGAATGATGATAGGTGAAAAGGTCATAGTTTCATTCTTGTATAAAATAGTTTTTGGTGCTTATTTCATTTTTCCACTTTTTTTTTTTCTTTCCTGGAGGCTTTTGTTTTAAGTCTCTCTTTAACTCTCTTTAAATGATTTATGATCTGTTTCACACTTTGTTACCTTTCTCTGCATTGTAAATGTCAGTTCGCCACATCTGAGAGATGGGAAGTTAACATGCCATAGGGTTTTATTGACAAGTCTGTGTCAGTGCAAAAAGAAAATGTTTTTAGCTGGTAAAGCACCACATTTGTTATCCAAAATCTCCTGACAGTAGTAATGATAACACATGAATGAGATGAAATGCTGTCAAGACCTTTTCAGTGTGCTGGAGCAAAGGATGAGTGAGACAGGGAGAAGGTTCCAAGATTTCAGAAAGTATTTTCTATAAGAAATACATTACACATCACATACTCAGCATATGTGAGTACATGTGTGTACCTGGCATACACACAGACAAATTTGCATATAGACGAGATAGTAGATATCAGAAGAGAGTATTATGTGATTCTCCCAGCTGAGAGGCAGAATTCCCAGATGCCTGTTGAAGCCAGTTGGGAACTCAGACCTGCACTCTGCCTCTCTATCAGCCACTAGCCTCTTGCTGACCTTGAAAAATTCACTTCAGCTCTCCTTCTCCCAGTCTCTTGATATGCAAAATGAAATTATTGATCTGCGTCTCCTTTGCAAAATGCATTTGAGATGCACTAATAAGCCATGAAATGGGTAGAAAAAACCGTGAAACATCATACACCTGTATTTATAACCCCAAAAGATGCATTATGGAAATGAGAGCTGGCAAAACTTTCTAGATCATCTTTCATGGGTACATTCTCTGAGCTAGGAAACTTAATAATTCTGTGTACTTGAAAGTCAACGAAAAGACTTCTCCCAAATCACAGAAGGAGCTAAAGGAAGTTTTAGTGAAATTTTCATACTATACTATGTTATGAAAAAAAGTATAAATGAAATACGGGTTGCCAGGAAAAGTTTTCAATCCCATACTCAAATTAAGCATGCGCAAACTCTATGGAGAGTCTTAAGATAAGTGTAAATTACAGTAATCATTTTAATTGTTCTATGGTGCCTCACACTGTTAACAGGGCATGCATTCAGTATTCTATAGACCCTGGAGTTTCTCCAAAGAGAAACATTAAGTACATATTTTCAGTTTGCATTTTCATACAGTTAGTATTCCGCATTTACTCTGCTCTACTAACTGTTGTATTCAGCAGAACTTAGGTATTCTTTCCTAGCTATATGTAGTTTCTCTGCTTACTTAAATTTCAGTTTATCTAATTTCTATTGTAGCCCATGAGCTTCCATAGTAATAACAATTAATATCTCTTTTGCATAATAAAACTGATTAATTTCTAAAAAAACAACTGTTGGCATAATTTTTCAGTTATAACACTACAGGTTTGGTTCCTGCACACATGCCTTCCTCTTTTTTTTTTTAGGGAAAATATCACAGATAAGACTGGTACAAAAACTGCCTTCCAAATATTTTGCAGTAGAAAAATGGGGGTTTAGGTGAGCTTTTCTCTAGAAAGGAAGTTAGTTTAGGTCAGTTAACCTGCGTTATAGGTGACAAAAAAAATGACTACAAATTTACCACATCCTGTTGCAAGAGCACAGAAGTCAAAATTGGTTCCAAGTTAGTCTGAATTATTTTTTTGTATCAATAGTAACAGCTACAGGTAGTTTAAGTTATCTGCAAGATAGAGGCTCTCTGTTTTAAGACCAAGGATATCAGCCTTAGCCTCAAAACAAGTTTATTCAAGTTGATTATTTCCTAATATAAACATCTGATGGATTAAGGGTAAGTAACTAAGACCTATATAATGAAGAAAATATATTAAATTGCCATTGCTTGTCAATAGGTCACAGTGGTGATAAAATGGTTATGAGAGTCCTAGAATACACAGTACAATGAAAATATAAATATCTAGAGAAAAACACTCTACATTGCAATTTCTGAGACACAGATCTTTAGCTTTTTCATTTCTATCTATCACTTTTATTTCATTTAAAAAAAAACAAACCGATGTAACATACCGTAAGACAAGTTTTTTCTTCCATGGCTAGGTAACTATCAACATTTCATGCAATCCGAATATCTTTCTACCATACTATAAAGAATCCAGCAACTCTCAACAAACTTGCAGTGCTAGCTCTCTTACAGTTAGGTATACAAGTATAAAGGCGGGGGGTAAAATAGGCCCTTGACACTAAACCAGCTTTTGGGCTCCTTAGCTGATACTTAACCTTAGCTCAGATTTCAGACTCCTTGTACTGAACATAAAGACAGCGATAGAAACCCTTCTTCAGTAGAAGGTTGCTATTACTCATTACACCTATTAGCCTGAGCATGAGAAATGTGCTTGAACCTATTTATAGCTAAGAATGACTTTATACAAGGATGGAACTCCTCTCTCACCTGAGTTTAAGCTGATTTCTTGATGTGAGATCTTGATGACACATAGATCTAGAGGGCTGTTTAGATGATTGAACACCAAGTGTTTACTTTGTGGTAAACTGAAAAGATCTCTGAAGATTCTGTTGTTTGCATTCACTAGATGTCTGCACTTGATTTCTAGCTTACATTTAGGACCTGGTGTTTAATTTCTATGAGCTAAACCTCATCTCAAAGATCAGGGCAGTCACTTGCCACCTATTTTGAATGCTCACAGATATCTACTTAATGTGGTACCTAATGACACTATCTGAGACAACCTATTGTGATGGCGCTTAGGACCTATGCGAGACCTGTGCTATTTGCAATGCGTCTGGATGGCAGATAGGAACATCTGAAATGTCACTAATCACCAGCAGGTGTGCTATTGAATCAAGCCTTCAAGATGATATATTACATTTGTCATAAGCAATATAAATGAATAATAGACTGAGAGCAGTTTGAGCTTAAGTAGCATTTTGGTGGCTTTAAAGACTGAATAGAAAAAAAAATTCAAAATAGCCTAAAAGTTGAAATTGTTTAATGTAATACTTTTCATCACATTTGCTCTATTTTTTGGAATATAGTAAAAGTATATATACTTCCTTTTTATTATTTGTACAAAATAGAGCAGTAAAATGTCTTTCATAGAAAATGTGCCCTTAAGTTGACAACGTTGCTTACACTTTAGTGAGAACATGACACTTTTTGATATTTGTAGAAATAGCAATTACCCATGGTCAAACCAAAAAACTCAACAAATAGAAAACTGTGACGTACTTTAAATATGTTCCAAACATGATGAAAATTGGTTCAAGAAATGCAGTTAGTGAAGTGAATATCTGTTAAAGAAACAGACCTGGTCAAAATATCCATCACCTGTGAACTGAACCAAAGAATAAGCTGTTTGCTAGACCCATGCTGAACAAGTACAGTAACTATTAATATCTTTTCACTAACTTCAGCTTCACTTGTCTTTCGTGCCTCTATCTTATTCTTTGCCTACTGATGTCAAAGGCAAATTTTATAGCGAGTAAACTATCCATCTATTGTGGAAATTGTTACCATTTACTTTTATTCTCTGTTATTGTCAGCATAAAAAAAAAAAAAAAAAGAAGAAAAAGAAATAAATATGACTGTGTTTAAATTTGTGGCTTTTTTTCTGGCAATTCCTTTCAGGAGGTTTGGGGGCAGGTGTATAAATTGACAATAAACAAACCCTTTAAAATTCCAAGATTGTCTTATATATTAATAGGTCAACCAAAATAGCGAGGAGGAATCAGAAGTTATAAGAGGAAAATATGTTTAAAATGTTTGCAAGGAC
>JANHGB010054580.1:0-22226 GCA_026283785.1 Coracopsis vasa
CTGGAGCCCCAGGGAATCCAAGAACTTTCTGCTGTGGAAAGGCAGGTACGTGAGCAAAGAGGTGAAATCTGGGACTTTTAGGGGCCCAGGATTCCACTGGGTCTTGCTTGCTTCCCCATTACACTGGTGACAGCGAAAGACATCATCTGCCCCCTGCAGCCACACCCCTTGTACCTCCACCAGTTATGTTATGTTATGAACGTTGACAGAACTGCAAAGTTCAGCTTCAGTTTTGTACCACGTATCTCAAAAACTAAGGTAAAAAAAATGACTTACACACACTCCAAGTATTCTTGGAAATGGCTTGTGTTTCTATGCCAAAGTCCCATATACAAACCAGAAAAAATGGAGAGGTAAATAAGATCCTTCATATCTCTTAACGCTGGCAATTGCCAACAAAAGTATCTATTTACATGACCAAGTACGTCGACTTGACATGTGAAACACTGCTTTTTCATCCAGTACTAGCAGGATCTGGTAAAATAGGAAAAGCTGAACGTTTCAGGAAGCATGGTATACCCTCTTACAGACGTTAAACTGTAGACTGCGAATCAAAGCTGCAATCTTTGTCTTAGGTATAATCGGTATGTCAAAAATGATTAGGAGTGGACACAGCAGTGCATTCCATGTAGGAATCTGTGTGCTGGGGACGCATATGCAGAACTACCGGGTAGAACAGGTACCCCCCTCAGCAAACTTCATGGTGGCTTTTTGCACGGCAAAACTCTCCGCAGAGCCACGTGAACCCGCGTTAAATTCACCTCTCAAACCACAACCGAGAGCCCCACGAAGTCCGTCAGCACCGCCCCGCGCCGCCTGCAGTTGGAGGTCGGCCACTGCGGGGTCCCGCCTGCAGGCGGTGCCGCGGGCAGACCCGGCCCCGGGCGCGACTTCGCTTCCGCCTCCGGACGCGCTTCGGTCGATTCGTCTGCGCGGCGCCCCAGGGTGAGTGCGGGCCGCTGGCCCCCAGCTCGCCCCTCCAGCAGCGGGGAACACGGCGAGGAGGGAGCTCAGGCGGAGCGAGTGCTCCGAATGCATGCTTATTATGTGACTATCCTGATAGATGGCAAAAAAAATACAGCGAGCGTCGTGACCCTCCTCCCTGACTTCCCCTTACCCCCGAGAGCAGTCTGCGGGGAGAAGCGCCTGCAGGGTGAGCGGGGTGCGGCGGGACCTTGTCTGCACCCCGGCATGGTCAGCTTGCTTAGAACCTGACCCTAGCCGCGGGGCTTCCAGACTGCCTGTGGAGCTAAGCCTCCGCGCTCGCCTGCTGACAAAGGGGTCGAGAGGCTCTCCTGGGTTGAGAGAAAGCCTGAGTTTTTGTCGGGTAGTCCAGGCAGAACCCAAGCGCTGGTCTGCACGGTGCGACTTGGTGAGGTTTGCTGACTCATAGTAACTGCAGTGTTATGGCAAACTTGATCTCCTTGATCTGGAGTAAAAGCATCCCCAGGAGCAATTCTGCTACAGCTCCCGGTCAATGCTGTGCCATGCTCCAGAATCTCTTGGTCGTGTGGCCCTGGCCTGAAGCATCACTGCATGGAAGGTACAAATTCAGTCTTGTGCGCCATACCAGTGCTTGTCAGCAGAGTCCTTGCAGCTGCAGACAAAGGCTGCTGAAATGCTCGAGAGACCAGAATCCAGAAACAGGCACTAGGCATGCAAACAGAGAGAGGGTGAAAGTCCTGTTGACTTTGGAGTGCTTAATGCAGCTCCAAATTACTAGAGCAAAGGTTTCAGGTGCAGTTTTGTACCAACAGGGTAAGAGGAGCAACTTTATAATACACCTGGCTTAACGCTTGCTATGGTCTTTGCTGCAAAGATGAAAATTCGTACTATAATTTAGCACTGTGAAGATAAAGCGCCTGGTTCTTGCTGGCTGGCAGGTGATCTCCACCAGCCTTGTAATTTGAAAGGAGAAATGTGACCACTGACTTACTCTATTGAGTGGGAATGTGTTCGATTTCCAGTGTGCCATCTGTCAGATGCTAACCTCTGTTACATGTGGGTTCAGTTGACTTTTCTTCGTTACTTCAGGATTTGAATGTTCTTATTGATAATTGTATATCAGACTTCATGTGGACAAAGCTAGCTGCTGTCTTCATCTTGCTCTATTGATAATAATCCCTTTGCAAATGAGAAATAAAACCCTCTGATTCCTAAGATCCCTTAGAGGGGAGGGTGCCAGTGCTGCTGCAGTAGGAAGGCTGTTTGCACCGGTTCCATGAGGTGGCCCATTTTCCCCAGCACTGACAGGTTGTGCTGTTGGGATAGCGCAGGAGACACCAAAACCTCATTATATCATGGAGGCACTGGATGAAGATAGGCATCAGCTGGGTTTGGCTTGGAGAGGGACTCATCTCCATGCTGGAGAGAGGTCTCTGCTGTTTTCTGCTGTGCTCATCATGCAGCGCTGTCTTGGGTCGCACAGACAGACAAGATCTGAGGTTTGGGATTGTGCAAGAGGACTCATGGCAGATGGTTATGGGGAAGGACCATTGTGCTCACTTGCAGCCAGGGAGGGTGGCAGGGTGCTTGGTGTTGAGCAGCTCCCAGCAGCGGAGGCTGGACCAGCAGATGGGCAGCAGGAAGGAGGGAGAAGCATGCAGCAAAGCCTTTCTAAAGGGCAGCGTGGCAAAGGCTGCTGGATGCACCTTGTGCTCCGTGCTGCTGTCTAAGGCCTGCACAAGGAAGTGCAGAACCATTAAATGAAAACCACATGGGCCCTGGCATCTCCTGGCTGGCAGACTTGCTTGTGCAGATTTTGGTAAATGCCAGCAGCTGCATGTTGTTGCAGGCTGTTCACTGACTTATGACCCTGAGAGGGTCCCTTGAAGCCATGGGGCTGAGCGTCAGTCATCTGGCCAGTGCCTCTTTACCAAAAAGGTTTGGTGAATATTGCTATTGTGGTGGGGTTTATTATTGTTTTATTGTTGACCTTAGTGGTACAAACTAACTATTCATGTAGCCCAGCTCCTTTCAGCTCAGGGGATTTCTGAGCCAGTGTGTGTTTGTTTGTATTATAATTCCCAGCTTACCCCTTATTCCCAGAGCTTGCCTAGTTTCTCCTTGAGTTTATGAAAACTGCCTGCATTGGCAGCATTCGTCAGCAGGGAGTTCCACAAGTCTGCTTTTCACTGCATGACACACCTCTTTTGTTTTTTTTCAAATCTATTTCCTGACTTCATTTGTTAGCCCCTAGCCCTGGTGTTGAAGTGGTTGTGAGCAATCAGTTCCTGTCCACCTCTCCAGAGCGTCTGAGCAGGCACAGCACAGTCAGTGTCAGTGAGTTGATAGGACTTAGCCAGCCACAGCCAGAGCTGATGGAAGCTGCTGTTGTCTGTAGTCATGATTTGAGCCAGAGGCAGAACTAGGGTTCTCCATACACCACCTCCCACCAACACTTATGCCATTTTAAGGCTTACTTGACAGGAATTGTTCAGAGAGCCCTGGGTTTGTGCTGCTTAATAGCCAGCAGGCACCAAGAGAAAATTCCTCAATTCACTGTCTCTGTGCTGGGAGGTCTTGGGTCCGTATTCAGCAAGTTATCCACACACATACCTGCATGTATTGAGCTGACACTTCTCCAGTCACACCCTGAAATGGTAACAAGCTCTCTTTCTCTGACAGCACCAGCATGGCTGTTCTATCCAAGGAGTATGGCTACGTCATCCTGACAGGGGCTGCCAGCTTCTTCTTGGTCGCGCACCTTGCAGTGAAAGTGGCCAAGGCCCGCAAGAAGTACAACGTGGAGGTGAGCGCTCAGGCTGAGGGAACAGGAAGGTTGGAGCCAGTCTGCAGGGGATGCTGCAGACAAGCTAGGTGACACCTTGCTTATTTTGGGTGATTTACCAACACTTCCTGCCCCACCACATGGATGTAGAAGGGGAGCTGCCATTCTGGCCTTCCAGACTGGAGCAGATGGCATGACAGAGCTTGGGGTTTGGGACATGAGGTGATTGGCACCAAGCTGATACAGCTGAAAGCACAAGGCTTTGAGCTTGGAATCACTGATGAACAAGAAACTGCACATCCCTTTTTCCCTTGCAAAGAAGGCTGATGCAGCATTGGGGCAAAGGGATAATAGTGGAACAAAAGTGACAGGAGGGTTTCTCAAACTCGAGGGCATGTGAGCCCTATCATAAGAAGTCTTCCAAAGTGACCTTCCCTCAGCATCCATTGAGGAGCCTTTGAGCTTGGCAGGGCTGTGGGATAGGTGGGGGCAGCCAGTCCTGTCCATGAATCAGGATGATGGCATGCAGAGGCTTCTGTGCCACTTGGCTCCAGCACAAATGCTCCTTTATGGGGAGTTACAAGCAGGGGTAGGCACAAGGTCAGCCCTGGGCATGTGCTGCAGGCCGCGGTGCCTGTTGGGGTGACATCTCTCCTACTGCATGAAGTCAGGGTTACAGCAAATGGGTCCTTCCAGGGCTGTTCCTGGGTGATGGGCTGTTGCCAGCTCCTCAAAGGAGATGTGGGGGCACATCTTTGGTAAGGGTGCTTTGTTCTCTCCAGAGATGGGATTTAAACAGGGAGGTCACACACTGCCTGGCTATCTTCTGTTCAAAGCATGGGGTAGTTATGTTGCTCAGGGAGCTCAAGAAGCAGCCTGGGGCAAGCAGCAATTTCAACAAAGCATTTGCGGGATGCAGGGCAGGAGACAGGCTCTAACTTGCCAGTGCAAGTCAGTCCTGCAAGCAGTCAGGGAGCACTGGGCTTTCTGGGGAGAGGTGCTGCAGGGCACGCTCCATTGCTAGAGAACAGGTTACTGAGCCCAGACTGCACTTGCTTATATTTTGCTGCTACTTTATTCTTTTTGGCAGTATCCAGTCATGTACAGCACAGACCCTGAACATGGGCGTATGTTCAACTGCATCCAGCGTGCACACCAGAACACGTAAGTAACATGTATGCATGCAGGCCTTGGAAATAGACCAGATTGTGGAGCAGGCCCTACACCTCGGTACTTGCTGCTGCCAAATGCTTAGGTTCATCCTCAGTGCTTGAGGAAGACACACTGCCGTGTAACACTTAGCAGTAAGGCCATGCTGGCTGTTTACCACACCTTAAACCATGAGACAGGGCTGTGAAGCAGCCTCCTCTTCCTAGTGTCTGGCTTTTTGCCTCCATGGGTGGATCTAGACACTAAAAATCTTGTTTCTGGAGAGTCCTTCTGGGGGCTGCTGATCTGTTGTGCTGTCCAGGTCTCCCTGGGGATAGGCCTAAGTCCACCCAGCTACGCTAGACCAGACTGCAACAGCACATCAGAGGAGTGCTGGAAGTAACAACTCCTAGGTTAGCTGATGGTAAGTAGTATTTAGCAGGGGCTAAGGGCACAGAAAATCTGTGCATGCTCAGATTTCTTCTTTCTTCCATCTGTGGCCGCAGCATCAAGCATGGAGACTTGTAACAGTCAGGCCCAACAGAGACCTTGGCAGGTGATGCTCACAGCTTGTGCATTTCTGGAGTTTGCTCTTTGTAAGCAACTTGAGCACAAACATAACCTCCTTGCTTTTATTTTCAGGTTGGAAGTTTACCCTGTCTTCCTGTTCTTTTTAGCCACTGATGGAGTCTTCCACCCAGTAAGTGACACTGCAGTGCAAGTCTGCATGACTGAACATTGCTCTTGTTCCCTAACTTGGGAAGGGTGTGAGGCAGCAGGCAGCTTCACTAGCCACATCATGCTTCACAGCTGTGCCCCTTTTGAAAATGTAGTTGTAGAGGTCTTAGCCCTTCAGGTATTAGACCTCTTTCCTACACCTAAGGCTGCCTTGTTGGACAAGGAGAAGCATTCACAGCCTCCAGTCCATAAGTGGAAGGGTCCCTCCAATCCTGCCTGTTTTTAACAAGGCCTGCAGGGTCCTGCTGGGCTTACATTAGTGCTACTCAGCAGCTGGTTGTGTGGATGACAAGAATGCTTTTTCCCCCCTATCTAAACACACGTTTGTGAGGAGTTTTATCTGATAAGAATAGATGGGGAACACTGTGATCTTCCCACTCACTGCCGCCACCAAAGGAGGTGTATGAGGGATCAAAAAAAGCCTGGATTATTTTTCACTGAAAGATGTAGACAACTCAGGAGGAGGCAGGCACGTGGGAGAGGCCAAAATCAGTAGCTCTTTCTTTGCCACCAAGAGACAAATCAGGTCCTTCCTGAATATTTCTTTTCAGAGAGGTAAAGAAGTAGCATAGGCAAATCTGGCAAACTGGACCCACATTGCCACAAACTCCAAGTGGAAACTTGTAACACCCAAAACAGAAAAATGTGTGCATCTCCTATAGGCATTGAAGTGGGGCCTGGGACAACAGCTGCCTCCAAGATCCTGGCACTTGGTGTTGCTCATTAACTGGACAGTGCTGCTGCCTGTATGACTTACCCATGTCTTGCTTGGGAGGAGTTGTACTGCAAGAGCAAGGCTCAGCAGCACATTGCATGCTCCCTCCCCAAAGGTGTCATGAAAGTGATGACTCCTATACAAAACTCAATCTAGCACACTGCATCAGTCACCCACCTCCCCCTTGCTGACTCCCAGTTGTCCTAGCAAGGTCAGGACCCTTGCTAGGTTGGTTGCTTCTTTGAAGCAGGGCTGCTAGAACACCTAAGCACATGCAAGCAGTATGTCTCCAAAACCTTAATGCTTCTCCTTTCTCTCTAGCGGATTGCCACAGGGCTTGGCCTCACCTGGATTGTTGGAAGACTCCTTTATGCCTATGGTTACTACACAGGAGGTAGGTCTTTAATCTGCAGCACGCAGCAGGTGCTTGGAAACTCAAGTCTGCTGCAGTGGCCTCAAGAGTTTTTTACTCCAGCTCACATCAAAGAGGCAGCATAAAGCTTCCAGTCAGGGTACAGAGAAGAGGGTGCAGGTCCACAGGCTGCTAACGCTGCAGTATGCTCTTCCTACTGATGGGAAGAACACTAGTCTAATAATAGCGCAGACTGACGGTAGGTACATGGCCTGAGCTGGTGCCTGCTGGTTTGCCTTGTGATTTATCTTGAATTCCTGCTTCCTCTTTAATTTTCACTATGGGCTCTTCTTCCAGTGATGGGCTGCTGAACTGACCAAACATGTCATTTTCATTTTTCAGAACCAAAAAACCGAAGCAGAGGGGCCATTGGTTCACTTGCACTCATTGGGATGGTAGGCACAGGCGTGTATTCAGCTTTCCAGCACCTCGGCTGGATCAGCAAGAACTAACTGACATCATAATGGCTACCTGGGAAATTAAAGGGATTTTTAGTTTGTTTTCTTGTAGAACAGTTCCTGGTTTTTGTTGGGGTTCTTTTTGGTTTTCCTCATTCAATAAAATGAAGTTGTCAATTCCGTATTTTCATTCTAAAGTTACAGAGGGTTTTCTTAAGAAGTCTGCAGAATGACAGAACAACTCTGGTTTTGTAGACTCACAGAAATCTGCCTGTCACACAGAGATGTTCTAGCTTTTATGATTTCAGTGACCGAAAAGCCATCTTGCAACTTGTTTAACCCACACAGCAACAACCCTATTTCTGGACCTCTCAATTCACAATAGTCACAATAGTGACACAATAGTCACAAGTCTCAATTCTCAAGTCACAATACAAGAATACATTCCAAACAGAGTTAATATTTATTTGATTATTACAAAAAGAAAAAGAAAAAAAAAAGGCTGTTGGCAAACATTTAAAGTTGTTGCTTGATCATCTTTATAAAGAAGAGTAGGCCTAGAGGAAGGAAGTGAAAGAGCATTTGTTTAAGAGCAGCAGGACTCTAATCTATGCTGGACCCTGGTTGTGCTCCCTGCTCTGTGGGGATGATTCTCAGGGCCATGCCTGTCCCAGGTGGCATTAGCTAAACATCCCCACAATAGCTTGTTCCACCTTGGAAGTCAGGCACAGACAGAAAAAGCAAAACTTGTGTTATGGGAGCTAGAGGAAATGAACAATCCTACCTTTAAGACTGTTACATAGTCAGAGACTAGATGGAGCCTGTAGCTACAGGGTATCAATGTCCAAGAGCTTATATGTGCAGAGTAGGGACATACTTTTAAAAAGTTGACTGATGGTGGGAGGTGCATGCTGCACTAAAAAGAGCCTGTGCAAGACGTCTGCTACTGATAAACCTCTGGTAACACCTACTTAGCTGCATGAGCTGCTGCTGAAAGCCACACTGCCACCTCCTACTCAGGTTCCCATCCTGCACCAGGCGGGCCTTTATATTGCAGGGAGAGGGTGGATAAATGCTGCTCCAGCACTGTCTCCCCTCCCAGGCACTTCACTTACTTACAATTTTAGAGCACTTTATTGCTGTGTACATGATCTGTATCTCTGTCTAACAAGCAAGAACTGGTTGATGCTCCCTTGAGTCAACCCCAGAGGCACTAAAACACTGATTCCACATCACCCATCTCCACACAGACAGTCTTCAGCTGTGAGTAGTACTCAATGGCTGCCCGTCCATTCTCTCTGCCAAATCCTGCAGGGACAAGCCAGAAGTGAGAACATAGCTCCATTCAGTACCAGGTACCACTCATACCCCCATCTAACTGGCATGTAGTCATACCAGGGAAGGTCAAACAGAGCTCACCTGATGCCTTGTATCCTCCAAAAGGCAGCTCCACGGGGCTGAGGTTGTAGTTATTAATGAAGCACATCCCAGCCTTGAGAGCAGCCACTACCCTGTGAGCCTTCTGGATATCCCTGCAGGAAAAGGGCAGTTTAGCTGTATCACTTCCCATTCATTCCTTCCTTCCCTGCCAGCTAACACACTAGAGAAAGGTCAGCAGGTCACAGCAGTTTTCAGAGTCTGACCTGCCCTACTCTGTCTTTGCCAGCTCAAAGGACACATCACCTATTCCCAAGTACATTCAAAACTGATTTGAAAAGGCAGGACAAGGGCACCAGCAAAGCAGACTATGGCAAACAGCCAACAGCTGTCTTTGCATGCTTTCAGCAGCGTAGCAGGCTCCTGCTGCATGTCGCCTGGAGATGCAGGAAGGCAGGCAGCAGGCCAAGCACAAGCTGGAAGGAGTCTGAAGGTCAGCTGGGTCCACTTAGCCCTTCAGAAAAAAATGGGAGGAGACACATAGTCATTTATAAAGCTCCCTCTTGGCAATCCCTTGCTCCAGCTTTTCTGGAAGAGGATATCCATGTCTATGCCACGCACTGCAAGACAAACATCAAGTTGTCACAGTATTTCCCTTCTCCCCTCCCTAGACCACTTCCACACCAGCCACACTTTCCAGTCATACCTGGTGAAGACTCCACCTGCCAAGCCAAATTTGGTGGCGTTAGCTCTTTCCACAACCTCCTCCTCCGTGTCAAATGGCAGAATGGACATGACAGGCCCAAAGATCTCTTCCTTCACACATGTCATGTCATCTGTACAACTCCCTGGAAGCATGGCAGAGCACATGTGCTTTAAGAGGAAGATCTAGTTGCACAGCCTGTGCATTCAGCAACCCACACAGCCTTCAAGCTAGCACCCAGCACTGCACAACTCCCCCGCCCCCCCCAGCTTGGCTAGCAAAGGAGCAAGTCGCATCCTGCATCTCAAGGCAGCAAAGGCACAAACTGCACGATTCCTGTCAGACCCTTCAACAGCAGAGATTTCTCTGGATACCCATATGAGTGTCTGCCCACATTGTGGACATACACAGAGACAGGTTACATTGAACACAGCTTTCTCTAGAAGAAACTCAGCAACATCCATGTAGAAGATTGCACTACCATGAATAGGAAGGATCATACCTAACACACAGGGTCGCATGTAGTAGCCATTCTTCAGCTTCGGGTCATCTGGCACATACAAGTCCCCACCACACAGAACCTCTGCCCCCTGAAAAAGAGCCAAGCAGAGGACCATCCTGCACAGCTGGCATAGCTCAGAGCTCCATCCAACCTGACCTTGAATGTTTCCAAGGATGGGGTATCTACCACCTCTCTGGGCAATCCATTCCACTGTTTCACCACCCTCACAGTGAATAATTCCTTTCATATATGTAGTCTTTTGCTTTAAAACCATTATCCCTTGTCCTGTTGCAACAGGCCCTCCTAAAAAGTTTGCCCCCATTTTTCTTATAGCTCCCTTTAGGTACTGGAAGACTGTAATAAGGTCTCCCTGGAGTCTTTTCTTCTCCAGGCTGAAGAAGCCCAACTGTCTCAGCCTGTCTCCATAGCAGAGGTGCTCCAGCCCTCTGACCATCTTTGTGGCCTTCTTCCAGGCTCGCTCCAAAGGTCCACAGCCTTCTTAGGTTGGGGAGCCCAGAGCTGAACACAGTACTGCAGGCGGGGTCTCAAGAGAGTGGAGTAGAGGGGCAGAATCCCCTTTCCTCAACCTGCTGGTCACACTTTGATGCAGCCCAGGATAGTCAGCTTTCTGGGCTGCGCGTGCACACTGTGAGTTCACATCCAACTCTTCATCCAGCAGTACCCCCAAGTCCTTCACCTCAAGGCTGCTCTCAATCCCTTCATCTCCCAGATTGTACTGATACCAGGGTGTGCCCCAACCCATATGCAGCACCTTGCACTTGGCCTTGTTGAGCCTCCTGAGGTTCACATGGGCCCACTTCTCAAGCTTGTCCAAGTCCCTCTGGATGACATCCCACCTCTCAGGCATGTAAACTGCACTACTCAGCTTGGTGTCATCAGCAAACTTGCCGAGGGTGCACTCAATCCCACTGCCTGTGTCACTGATGAAGATAATAACAGTACTGGTCCATTACAGACCCCTGAAGGACACCCCTATTACCAATCTGCACCTGGTCATTGAGCCACTGACCACTGCCCTCTGATGCAACTATCCAATTCCCCATCCATAAAACAGTTCACCCATCAAATCCATCTCTCTCCAATTTAGAAGGAAGGATGTTGTGGGAGACTGTGTCAAAGGCCTTAGAGAAGTCCAGATAGACAACATCCACACCTCTTCCTTTGTCTATTAATGTAGTCACTCCATCATTGAAGGCCACTAGGTTGGTCAGGCAGGACTTGCCTGACCTTGGTGAAGCCATACCAGCTGTCTTGAATCACTGCTCTGCCCTCCATATGCCTTCACATAGCTTCTAGGAGGATCTGTTCCATGATCTTCCCATGCACAGAGGTGAGGCTGACAGGTCAGTAGTCCCCAGGGTCATCCTTTATAACCTTCTTAAAAATGGGTGTAATGTTTCCCTTCTTCCAGTCACCTGACTGCCATGACTTTTCAGGTATCACGGAGAGTGGTTTGGCAACTACATCAGCCAGTTACCTCAGGATGCTGCGATGCATCCCGTCAGGTCCCACAGTCTTATGTATCTAGTGGCCCAAGACACTTACCGAGTAATTCAATCACAAAAGAGAAATAAAACCAGCTTAACTGGAAGGCATGGGGCAGGAAAGCAGCTCTGGACTGTTTGTCTAACAAGACAGTGATATTTCAGGGCAGTCGCAAGGCAGCATCACAATCTCACCTGTTCCTTTGCCTGCTTGATAAAGCCCTGGACACGATCCAGGTGGGGTCGGTTGATGAGGGCTCCCATCCGCGTGTCTTCCAGAAGCGGGTCTCCAATTTTGATTTTCTGTGTGCGTTTCACCACCTCCTTTGTAAAGACATCCAGTATCTTCCTCTCCACGAATACCCGCGTGCCATTGCAGCACACCTGAGACACAGGACAGGTGGTTCAGTACACAACACACAACAAGCACTCCACAATCCTTCCCTGTTTGGCTCCTGCTACAAAGGTTCTCAGGAAAGCACCTCCACAGCTACTAAACCCGGTAACTAAGAAGACTAGATTACCCTGCTGCTCATGACTGCACTGAACAGTCCATGCTGGACATAATAGTACTGATGCCACCAGGTGGCAAAACTGCATCAAGTCACAAGCAGAAGAGAACTTTAGCTGACTTTTCAGTTCCCAGAGATGAACCTGGTAACTCTATTTGCCAGCAGGATTTCAAAAAACCTGCAGCACATGTGGAGATCCCGAATTCGGGACAGACAGAGTCCCATAGGGCCATGGCTTAGCACAAGAGACTAGAACCTGCTGCCTCTCCAGAGGACACCAGCTGCTCTAAGCTGGGTACTGGCTGTTAAAGAAGCTCCACTTCTGAGAAGGATAGGGCATCAGCTAAGACACACTCTGCTGGGACAATATATACTACCTTCTGCAAGGACATCCCTTCCAATCCTTTGTGATACTGCACAGAGAAACGCATGGCAAGATAGGAGCTTCAGGGCATCCCTCACTACAAAAGGCCACAGCCTGGCTCTGCTGCCCCATTCGCAAACCCTCCACCTCACTTGGGAGGATCGTTCCTGCCGCATGGACACACACCTCACCCTGCGTAAGGAAGTTGGCCATGAGGGCTCCATTCACAGCATTCTCCAGGGCACAGTCCGAAAAGATGATAAGGGGGGATTTGCCCCCCAGCTCCAAGGTGACTGGTTTGATGCCTTTAGCTGCCATCTCCATGATCTGAGGGAAACAAGGACAGAAGAGACATGTGACCCACTGGCAAAGGGAAGGCTGGTGGAGGGAGGGAAGAGAGACCCAAAAGGCGAGTTCCTGCAGGCCCCTTCACCAACAACAGAAGCAGCACAAAGGGCAAGCTGGGTTTCCTAGATGTGTGTAGTTCAAAGTGGGGATGGTTTCAGAGGGTTTGATTCTTGTTATTTTCTGAAGATAAAACCAATAAAACCTGAGGAGTCATTTACAGGAAGTCTCGTGCTCAGTGTAAGCTGAGGACAGGTGTAACTGCATCTGTGTCACTGCACCCCACAGGTACACACATGTAATGCGTTCAAGGGCAACACTTCACAGAATCACAGAATCATTCGGGTTGGAAGGGACCTTAAAGGTCATTCAGTTCCAACTCCCTGCCATGGGCAGGGACACCTTCCACTAGACCAGGCTGCTCCAAGCACCACTCAACCTGGCCTTAAACACTGCCGGGGATGGGGTGGCCACAGCTTCAGCAACCTGTGCCACTGCCTCACCGGCCTCACAGTAAAGAATTTCTTCCTAGTATCTCATCTAAGTCTACTCTCTTGCAGGTTAAAGCCATTTCCCCTTGTCCTGTCACTACATGCTCTTGTAAAAAGCCCTCCTCCAGATTTTTTTGTAATCCCCCTTTAGGCACTAGAAGCTGTTCTAAGGTCTCCCTGGAGCCTTCTCCAGGGTGAACAAACCCAAATCTCTCAGCACCTCTCCATAGCAGAGGTGCTCAGCCCTCTAACCATCTCTGTGGTCCTCCTCTGGGCTCATTCCAACAGGTCCACATCCTTCTTATGTTAGGGAGCCCAAAGCATTACTCCAGATGGGGTCTCACCAGAGTAGAGGGGGAGAATTCCCTTTCTCAACCTGCTGGTCATGTGGTCATACTCCTTTTGATGCAGCTCAGGATACGGCTGGCTTTCTGGGCTGCAAGCGCACGCTGCAGCCAGTTCATGTTGAGCTTCTCATCAACCAATACCCCCAAGTCCTTCCCAGGGCTGCTCTCAATCCAGTCTCTGCCCATCCTGTAGCTGTGCTTAGGATTGCCCCAACCCATATGCAGGACCTTGCACTTGCCCTTGTTAATCTTCATGAGGTTCCCCTCTGTCAAATCAGAATTTATTTCTAGAAGTCTTTTTAGGGACTTTTAATTTTTGAAGAATAAATTGAGCTTAAGAAATTCACAGAAACTAACCTCTTGCTTAAAACCAGGAGACTCTAAGCAGCTAAACCGAACTGTTACTGCCAGAAACATTCATATAATTTCCTAGCACTGCTGTTTTACATACCCTCTTCCCCACATAGATAGCTACTGTAGCAGCTCAGAGACTTCACTGGAATCAGTGTCTACACAAGCGAAGATGACCACGGGGTTCCTCTAAAAAGACTGAGTGCCCAAGCCAATGCCCAGCGGGCTAACAGGAGCCCCAGAGTAACTTTGTGCCATTTGTATGTGCAAGCTCCTTGCTCAGACTGAAATGTGCTGACTCCCACCCCATCTTTACAAGCCTCACGCACAAAAGCTCAAGCAGGTATTGGCATTCGCAACACACCACGAAGGCCAGCACTACAGAACTCTTGCATTCCTGACTGCAAAGGTGCCCTTACCTTCATGCCAGTTGGCACACTGCCAGTAAAAGAGATTTTGGCCACATCTGGGTGATGACAGAGGAATTGGCCTGTGGCTGCCCCACCCTGCACTACACTGAAGAGCCCCTTGGGCACACCGGCCTCTGTGAAGATCTCTGCCAATTTCACCACTGAAACGGGGGTGAAGGGAGAAGGCTTGAAGACCATCGCGTTGCCTAGGGGAATGCAGACAGAGGCAAGGTGGGGTTAACACCTGAACTGCTTTAAAAGGAGGAAAAAAAAACCCAAACAAACAAAAAACCTCACTCCACATAATGAGTTTGTCTCAACATATCCCAGAAGATCCCCCCCAAAAGAACGGGAAACAGTTTCAGATGAACACTGCAACCAGCAAAAGAGAGTAACTGCACCTTCCTGCTTGGAAAGTCCGGGGAAGATGGAGCTGCTGATCCTGCATTGCAGACATTTCCAGAGACCTTCCTTATATGGTACAAAGCCAAGCAATCTGCCTTTCTCCTTATGCACTCCCACCCTCTTGACATCTGCCATGTTTTCACTTCCATTTCTTTTCTCTTCCTGCCAGAGTACCAGCTTGAAGGTTCTGCTAATCCTTTAACACCTCCTTCAAGGTAATCCTAGACTTCATCCCCCAAATCACTCTTCCCCACAGGATGATTTGGCTTCAAGGAGAAGCTTTTGTAGGCAAGAGTCTTCATTACCACAAGCCAAGGCTGGGGCAGACTTCCAGCACGCAATCTGGAAAGGGTAATTCCAGGCTCCAATCCCAACACACACCCCGAGGGGCTCTCTCCGAGTGTACCCAAAGGATCCCCCTGGAAGTTGGATGTGTTCACCTGCGAAGAAAAGAAACAGACAGAAGAAAAATAAAGCCCCTACCTGTCTCATCAGAGCTTCAGGGGCCAGAATCCACTTTAATTTGGAACAGAGACACGTGGCTTTTACCCCAACAAGTTCACAGAAGGTGTGTAAGTTGCAACAGAACACAGCAGCATTAGGTAGAGATCTCTGAAAATCCCTCCAAGATCTTCAGAAAAAAGCAATAGTCCATCTCTTAGAGAAATCAGCAGCAAAGATGGTCTTGTAACACGAAGTTACCAGGGAATATGAGTGGCAGGAAAGAGAGTAAAGAGCAAACTCTGGTAACGTTCTCACCAGCTAGAGATCCTGCCAGTCCTGCGTAATACTCCAGGCACTGCCAGGATATGTCGATGTCCACTCTGGCTTCAAAGATGGATTTCCCATTGTTGATGGTTTCCATGGTGGCAATTTCTTCTCTCTGCTCCTGTGAGAGGCACAGAGCAGTGACATGTTAGAGAAGCCTACAGCAGAACTCCACAATGAGATAGCTGCTTCCCAAGCACATAAGTCCCAAACAAGACTCTGCAATCAGTAAACCATGCTCTGCTGTGAGAAACCATCATCTCTAAAAGGTACACTCCCAACTGCTATTTATCAATTTCCAGGGACAATTGACCATAGGGGAATGTCAGACAAACACTGAGGTTCCCTGCTTGTCCAGTCTTGCTTAACATCCCTGTTTATCTAAAAGATGAGCAAACCTGAACTTAGAAGCCAGCTGGCAAAAAACGGACTGGGAAGAAGAGCAAACAGCAAGATCAAAATGGAACCAGAGGACTTAGTGAAGGACAAACGAAGCAACACAGCTGTGAATTGTCCTTTAACGGACCGTATCCCAGGCAGAAATAGTATCCTGCTGTGGAAGTCTGGCAAAAACAGAAGTTTGGCAAACAAAAAATTGTTCTCTCATCACATACACATACCAGGGAAAGAAAGTCTGCTTTCTTACAAATCTGTGCTTTAATGTTAACATCTAAGAACATGTTATCTCACAAAGGAGTTTGTGATAAAGCTAGCTTACTTGTATCCTTTCCCGTGTATGTTATCTGCTATCTAAAAGTCAGCATTCCAACATTTTTTAGTGCTCCAGCCACGTGACAGCAGCGACCTGACAAGCTGAGAAGTTCAACAATGTAACAGCTATGCAATTTCAACTTTGAAATTGCATGCAGTGAAGCTTTATCTTTGAATCTATGAAAAGAAGTAAGAGCCCTGAAAGATGTCAACTGGATGGCTTTAGTTTTGTGTCTTTTAACAGAATTAAGCAGAGAAGGTACACATTCGTCTTGAATATAGCGACAGACTAAAGCCCTGCCAGAGACAGGCTACTGTCTTCTGGTCACAGGTGGGTTTTAACTCTTGTGTTCCTTCTGGAGCTCAGGAAGTCCTGCTGGAAGCCCCCAGCAGCCACATTAACCCACAAGAAGGCTCAGAGACAGAACCTCTCCAAAAGAAGAGGTGAGCTCCCACAACATACCCGAATAATTCTGGCAGCCTCCAGCAGCACCCTGCTTCTCTCCATACCAGACATCTGACTCCATATTTTAAAGGCAGCCTTTGCACTCTGCACAGCCAGATCAACTTCCTTCTCCCCAGAGCAGAGCACCTTGCATATCACACGACCTGGGAACATTTTTAACATGAAATAAATAAGACAGAAGTCTCAGAAAAAGGGCACTGAAGAATGTAGTTTATCTTGCATCAAAACACAAAGACTTCAGTCCAGTCATCTCTACCAGGCTACACAACTTCATGCTGTGATTCCACTGATTTTTAATTGGCTATAGAAGAGGCACTGCAATTCAGCTGCTTTGATTTAAAGATCTGTAATTCTCCACAGCCGTGTTCTGGTTACTAATTAGCTCAACTCATTACAAAATTCCTCTGTTCCCCACTGGAGCTTGTTATACTTCTACCACCAGCCTCAGGGCTCTGTTATATATTGTTCTGCATAGTTAAATGCTATCTTTCTTGAAATGATTCTGATGAAACCTACATACCTCCAGTTAAAGAAAAATAATTTTAGAAATGTTTAAATCGTATTATTTGCCACGATCAGGCACCACTCGATTATTTGTTTGACAGCAAGTCAGAGCTGATTTATGCTGAGAAGCCTGACAATGGACCTGCACTGCAGGAGGCAAAACGCAGCCATCAGACCACCCCGGCGTTAAGGACACCTTCACAGGCAGCATATGACGGCGGGAGAAGTCGAAAGCGTCCGACCCTTGCAGGCAAATACAGGGAGGCAACTGCGGGCACCGACCCCGCGTCTCAGCGCAGGGTCAGCCCCCCCGTCCCAAGCAGACAGAGCAGGGCTGTACCTGTGGCAGGCTCATACACCTCCTCAGCCTGCCCGCCGTCGGCCGGATGAACGCGGGCGCCCGCCCGGTAGTTGAGGGGCTGGTGGATGGTGACGGTGCCGGTAGCGCTGGTCATGGCGAGTCTGGATCGGATCACGAAGAGAGAAGGAATGAAGGTCGACAACCGGGTCCCCGCCAGCATCGGCTGGGCCGTCGGGTGAATGCGGTGGGCTGGGGAAACCCCACGGGAGAAGAACTGATATTCCCCAGGACACCCCCTTTCACTATCGCCGCTTCCGCCGCCGCCGCCACCTTTTACCTCTGGACCGTGGCCGCCGCAACACCGCTGCCCGCACGTCTGCTTGCGCGCCGAGGTGTGGCGGAGCCCGTGGCCCTGCCCAGCGCTCGGGCTCCCTCTGGCGGCTCGGAGGTATTACGGAGTACCGTGCGCAACTAGCTCCCTTCCCCAAGCGACCGCGTGTGGTGTGATGCGATGTGTGCGTACTCTACAAAACAGCGAGAATTAACTCAATATTCACTATTTAACATGGTATTACACCTGGTGCACGCTGTGTAAGGTGGTTCAGATTTATCCTCTTGCGCTGCATCTAGTAAAAAATTTCCCAGTAAGAAGTACCGCATGATAAACCTCTGGTTATCAAAGCAAGAAAATCAATAGCCCCTCAGACTACAGCCTAACTTGAGTTACACTAAGATTTATTCACTCTTTTTAAACAAGGTGAGCAGGTTCCAGCCAACAAGATTGATCCAGACAGTCATTTTGTGAAGCAGAAGACAGTGTGGAAAGTTTCCTGCCCCAAGAATGAAGCTTTTTAAGAGATGTACTGTTTAGCAGTAAAGTTAAAGAACATGAGAAAAACCACTGCTGTGATAACCACTTAGGCAATAAAGACTTGAGCAGCAGTGGATGGTACTGACATAATTTAACAGTTTGCTCAAGTTAGCAGGTCAGGTTTGTTTCTGTAATTGAGCAGATTCTGCCTGAGTAAGCAACTTTTACAGAAGCCACCTAACACCACAAAAAATGCTGTGGGACTGTAGTTTGCCAGGAAGACACATGCTGACAGTACATCCAGAAACACCTGCAATCTCCAAGAGCAGCTGGCACTGGGGCAGGTTCTGCTGCTTGCAGTCACCTGAGCCAACAAAAAAAACTCACCCTCCACAATGGAAGCTTTGTGAAGAGCACACCTACTTGTCCAGCTCCCTGCTACACAGGACTATAGCCAGTATGGCTAAGACAAGAGAGTCCCTTCGCAGCATGATCATTCCGAATTTTCCAAACTGTCTACTTTGCAACCAAGTCACTCTTGCCAACCAAGTTGACTTCCATGCTGTAAACTAAATCAACTGCACTAAATCAATCACAATTAAGAGACATCTAAATAAACATGCCCATGCCATTTATTTCTCAGAAACACCAGAAACAAAAGGTCAAGTCATCTTCTGAGAACTTTCTTGGTTTGATAAGCAAACAACTGCTGGTAGAATACTCCAAATGGAAGATGTTTCCAAGACTGGCCAACACCTCATAGCCTGGTTTTGAACCTGTGAAGCCTGGTGCAGGATCCCATCTTGTTACCTCCCAAAGGCAGTCTTGTGCACTGGTCAGACCTTCTATGAAGGTTGCTAACTGTGCTTTAGGAGAACTTTCCTGCCTGAGGCGGTGGGCCAAGGAAGCCCCCCGCTTGCTTGGTGGCAGCCCGGGAAGGAGCAAGACCAAGCATCTTCTGGATGTTCTGCAAAAACAAGAGCAGAAGAACAGGATGGTGTCAGACCGTGACAAAGGAGACAAAGCAGAAATTCCAACTCTCATAAATACAGCTTGCACTAGTTTCAAGAGATTTAGGTTCTCACCCACACAGCCTTACCAATCTGGCTAATATATATTGGACCTCTATCCCTACGTATTCAAAAAAATCTTAGCACAGAGTCAGACAGCCATCACCCACAGCAGCTACAGCTAGAGCTGGGCCACTCTCCCCCACCTTAGCAAGTGCCTTCTGATCATTAAATCCATGTTTTGAATGACAGTTCTTTTCTACCTCCAGCTACACACCACAGTCAGTTGGCAGATACCTTGTTAATGTCTTTGTATATGGGTTGGTTTAAGATGAACCTACAATAGTTACCTTTGCAACTTAACTGCAGTGTACACACAGGAACAGGCTCCCAACATCTGCTCACAGACAGAACCAAATCAGCCCTCAGTTTTCACAAGTTCCAGAAAACACTGCTGATAGCAGCCATCAGAGCCTGAGGGTCTGCAATCTGGTGAGTAAGGCTCTTTCCTAATGCAGCCAGAATGTGGGTCAGCAACATGGCAACCAGAGCATGTGCCAAGTTCAAGTCAGGAGCTTAGGCACAGAATTAACATGAATGCTAGTGATGCAAACTGAACAATGGTTCAGTAGAGACATACAGCGTAACAGGGCATATGTAGCAAAACCCAAAACCTGACTATTAAGATGACCTCATCTGCATCTGAGCAGGGTGTTTCAGTGGAAAACAACAAACAAGGAAAGAACTAACCAGCAGACATCAACTAAAAATTCACAAGAGATTTAAATTTGATGTTTTTCTCCCTTTTTGTGAAATTCCTTTTGTAGTTCCATTGCTGCAAAATATAAAGAGCTAAAAGTTTTTTCAGTATCATCCTTCGTGTAAATAACTACAGCTCAAGATGCTGCTCATGCAGTGTTGGCAAGATGGGGACATCTCATGCAAGAGACAGAAGAAAACAACCGTGTCCTCCTAATGTCACCAGCTGAGTCCTGGGCTAGTGTCATCTCAAAAATAACTGTCAGGATAAGTCAGATAGCAGGGTCATAGAGTCTTGAACTTCTTGGTCATGGAAGGAGAACAAACTAAATAAACCAACTAACCAATCAAAACCGGGAATTGTTCTAGGTGGAGACTATGGAAAGGAAGGTTTCAGTCCACACACAAGCATGAAAGTAAAGGAGGGGAGGGGAACACTTACAAAAGAATTACATCAGGTCTAGTCCATAGCATACATCAATCAGCCACTGGCTGATATTCAGCAACTGAATATATATTACAGCATTTAGCTGTGGGAGACTCCTTCGTGTGGTTCCTCTACTCGGAGCTAACTTAGTTAAGAGATGGACAGATAGGAAAAACCAAAAGCAGCTGACGGACAGGCAGCAACACCAGAGGGTGCTGCAGAGTTAGCAGCAGGCAGGACCAGGATCCTACCAGGTTTGTACTGCCTCACTTGTGGAGAACACTAGACATCCTAGAAGAGCATCCATAGAAGAAAGGAAGTGTGCAGTGCCTCCTCCCTGTTCCTTTAAGTATCAAGAGAGAGAAGAACTGTAGTGCTAAAAAGTTTAATACACCTGCTTGAACAGTTCCATGAGGAGGAGAAATAACAGCTTGTCTGTCCACAAGATTCAAGACCACAGTCTCCAGCATTATCCTTCCATAGTCATCTCCCTCCTTGCTGTGGACAACAGCTAGGCTCCTGCACCAGTTGCAAAGCAAGATTTACAAGTCAGCAGTCCTGAAGTCTACACAGCTGGAAACACCAGGGCTGAGGCAAGGTCCAGCAGAAACCTGAGAGCCATGTTGCACAAGGCAGTCTGTATAGTCTGCTTTCAACACAAACAAGGCCATCACCTTCAGGAGTAAGGAGGGAAGACTGCAAGACTTAAGGATCCAAACTCCTCATCTAAGTTCTTCTAATCTTTTCTCAAATGACTGCAAGGACAGGAGCTGCTTCTGCTTTTGTCTCAAAACCCAGAAGGGCCTCAAAAGCAAGGCAGCAACTGTCTCCCTGCCCCAAGATTGGACGATGTGGGAAAGTGCACTCCTGGCAGTAGGAATAATTGCTGGCTCCCCTTCCCACTGGGAACACATTCAGAGAGAAGCAGCCTAATCTACAGTTCAGGCATGTGTGAAAAGGAAATGAAGACCAGCAAATGCCTACGGAACAGCAACATATCCCTCTTCATAAACAGCACAGGTGAAAGCTGGGAGCTCAGAAACAGGAGGAGGGACAGAGGATATAACCCTGACATTATGCCTCTCACCCAGCCAGGCCACAGCCTTTCCCAGCTGAAACCCAATAGCTCAAGGACCCTTGGAAGGCCTCTCCCAGCAACCCTCCTCTCTCCAAACAGGAAGGCAGGAGGAACTAGGGGACAGGATTTACGTGCCAGGGAGAGCTGGGAACAGCACAAAGGAAGTTACTCACAGCAAGTTGACTATTTCGGGAGATGCTGGCCAGGTCACAGGCAGCAAGCTTCCCAGTCAGTGTTTGAAGAGTTTATCACCCCCACATGCCTGAGGACTGCATGAAGAGACTGCCTGGTCCTGCTACTGCCCGATACTGCTACTGCCCATCCCACTAATGTAATTTTAATCATCATCCAGTTAATCTCCCTACCCTCATGTACTCCCCTGAATTTTCCTCCAGGTCACCTTTTTTCCCCACACAGGAGTTTCTCTACTTCTGAGCTCCAAAGGTACGTCTCTCTTCTCTGCCCTTAATCCTTTCACAGGCAGCTCCAAGAATTAAAGAAAGCCTGAAGAATATATGGTCTCCTTAGCTTGTTCACAACCTGTTCCCTGACTTTTGGTACATGTCCACTCCTTCTCGTGTCAGCAGCATCTAGCCAGACACTAGCTCCCACATCAGTTCTCCTCCCTTGGACTAACAGCTGTTTCAAAGCTGAGCACTTGAGAGTTCTCCTTTTCCACACAGTGAAACATAAAGGGTCACAAAGCTTTCAGCCTTAAGGTCATCAAAAACATCAAAAGCAAGTCTTTGGAACCATTTTAAGCCCTTGATTACTTTCTTCCCCTCTCCCCTGGCCTCTCACACCCCTTTAAAGTCCTCTTCCCAATGCTGTTATCATTTAAGTTCCTTCAAATAGTAATAAAGCCAAGAGCAGGATGCCACCAATCACAGCTTCAGTTCCTAGCTCTTGCACAAACTAATGTGGCTGGTCTCTGCCC
>JANHGB010054586.1:0-11079 GCA_026283785.1 Coracopsis vasa
GTGGATGGTGAGCAATTGTATTGTGCATCACTTTTGTTTATTGTTTTCTTTTCCTTTTCCTCTTTTAGTTTTATATTCTCTCCCTTTGTTATTTCCCTTATCATTACTGGTGGTAGTGGTAGTAGTTTTGTATGGTACCTTAGTTACTGAACTATTCGTATCTCAACCCATGGGATTTCCATTCTTTTGATTCTCATCCCCATCCTGCCAGGAGCTGGGGGGAGAAAGGGGAGTGGGAGAAGCAAGCTGCTGCGTGGTTCTGAGTTACTGGCTGGTCTTAAACCATGACATAAGACCAAATGTAAATTATGAAGTCTCCTGAAAACCAAATCAGTCAAAGGTTTTCATACATTTATTGTAACTTTAATGTGTTTTTAAAAAAAGTCATAATAAAGAAGAACTAGAAATCTTGCTGTGTCACAGCTTTTATGCTGATCTTTACCCACTCTGTCTTAGCAGAAAATACGTATGGACATAAGCTCTATTAGATGACAATTTTGGTACTTCTTGGACCTTTCAGTGAAATGTGCGTTGTTGACCTACCATCTGGCATAGATACAGAGCTGAATACTTTGCTCAGATGAACAGATCCTTACTTAATATCAAGGTTTGCTCTTGTTTAGTGTAAGCAGAAATACTTCTGATCTTGTTTCCTGTGCCACTTAGGCTGTTGTAGGTTTAAAGTCTTCATTCTGTAAAAACTGGTTATGGTGCTATTCCTATAAATTCTGTCCACGCAAACAGCAGTGTTCTTAAATATGCCATACCGATAAGAATAAACAAAGGTGGAAAATCAAACATGAATAAATACCATTGCAGAAAAAGAACTGTTCTTTTGCAACCAGTAAATGTACAAAAATGTTCATCAATATGAATGTCACACTGTATCCAAGGATAAGAGGAAGGAAAAAAGAAATCACATTTAATAATTAGCATTTGCTCAAAATTAATCCTTACACATAATATATAAAGCATTGTGAACATAAATTCATTTCAAAGCTCGGTGGAAATGGTGGCATTTCAGATATCAGTACATCAAAACTGCTAGAAATTCTGGTTAATTTTAAAGCAAATACTGAATATGTAATTGTAAAACTTTTGTGAGGTTTCCTCATTCCTGTGATAATTAAATCTGCTGAAATAGACTATGAAAGGTAAAAATGAGAATCTAATTCTTACAGCTAGCTTGAATACATCTGCAGATTGAGCATTTAAAATGTAGACAAAAATTTTACTCTGAAATAAATATCAGATATTTTCAGAGCAATGGGACCCATGTCCATCAGAGTCGTTCTGACTGCTACTTAGAATTCCACATATTTGGAAAAAATTCTGGAAGATATCCTTTGTCCCATGGTTCAGAGAAATCTTACATAGCCAAGAAGCAATAGATAAGGGCTTCTTACAAACTTAAATAGGGTCTTCAGCATGCTGTGACAATATTTATATTGCTTCAGAATTTAATGAACTTTTCAGAGTGTCAAGAAGAGAATTATGTATTTAGGGAAAAAGGGGAAAAAATAAACAAAAGTTATTCTTACAATACTCCACTAAAAGAATAAGAATTCCTTACATAAGCAAACTAGTTTACTGCTCTGGTACTTGAGAAAAAAAAGTCATCAGATTTATATCTTTGGAATTACATTCTGTCTATATATAAATTAATTCAAGATCCATATTAAAAGAAATCATCCCAATCTGTTAAATATGACATCTAAGAGGAAAAACTGTTTCGAATGTATAACATGTTTTTCACATACTTCCTGAAAAATACTGGAGAAAATCCCAGAATTCAGTGAAAGAGGTTTTCACTTGAATGCTGGAAATATATCTGGGTGCTTAGTTTAAGTGCCGGTATTGATAAATAACTAATGAAGAACTGATGTAGAGATGGCTCCAAATCTAATACGGAACTAAAACAAATGCAGAAGATGCATGCAGAAATTCTGTAAGTACTGAGAATGGGACAAACAATGAGATAAGACCAGTTTTGCTGAAAATGTTGATGTCAATTATGATTACCGGTGTATGTCAACATTGAAGACGTGAGACTGCAAGAACTGACACCTTGACACAGGTTTTGTAATACTCTGTTGTTGCTGTGATAGAAATGAATCCTGGCTAGAAAATTATGGATAAGCTATTATAGGATTTAGGTTGTTTGTATGGCATATCAGAAGTAAATTAACTCCAATCTTTACTAATGGAAAGCTAACAGCGAATGGGATAGTAATTTCTGTGGGCCATATGGGCACATGAATATTTTCTAATTTTGTTCCATGAATATTATCTGTTCCTTTTTATATGAGCACTTTGTGTTATAATTATTAGTACTGCTTCTGGCTGTAATAAGCAAAATATTATCATTGGAAGGTTAAATGAGAAAAAAAGACAATGGCATCCTCTCTGCAATGGAAATTATGCAATAAATCAGAAAGGACTGTGACACATTTTTTAAACTACATTATTGGTGAAATATTGCAAATCAGGAGACAGGTGGTTTGGTGTGCAATCAGGTGGAAGGTTCTGGAGAAGGAGTTAAAATAGGACTCCATTCCAGGAAAATATCTGGCCTTTGACACCACCAGTTTAAAGTGAAGAACCCATTTTTGTGCACTTTTTGCAGAGCCCACAGCTTAATTGGAAGCTGCTTGCAACAGACCCATACGATTTTTAATTTTCCCTGTGGAATGGATCAACCTGGCTAACAACATAAACAACACTAAAAAAAGGTTGTGCTTTTGAAACCTAATAACAAAAATGTCGGCTATATGTGGCACAAATTTTGGAGAAGGCAGACACTATGTGCCAGGTACTCCATAGCATGAATCCCAGTATGATATACTGCAAACAAACAGGAAAAAAAAAATAGGAGCTGTTATACCAACACATTTATGCACTTGTTTAAATCTCATTGGCTTCAGTAGTAAATGATTAAGCCCTGCTTAGGAAAGATGGTATTATTAATATATTTAAAGTTTAGTTCATGCTTAAAGGATTTGCTGAGTCTAGGAAAGCCTTGAGAAGTCCTCAGAGTCAAGATGTCTGATCTGTTCCTAGCAGTGATATTCAGACTCACAGTTAAAGAAAATAAAGGTCCTGTATAGGTAACCAGATCATAAATACATCAGGATTACATTTGTAATAACACATCCATTTTAAAGGAAATTCCAAAAGATATTTAAAAATTGAATTGCATTTAAACTTCATTTTAAAACAATATTAAGTTTTGGAGAGTAACAGAAGTTATATGCAGCCAAAAAGTAATTTATACACCCACTACTTAATAACCTCTTATATGCTTTAATAATTTAAACTACTTATCAATGAGAATGTCTTCTGTGTATACTTCAATTATTGCTTTTAGTATATTTTCTCCCTTTTTTCATGTAGCATGCCACATGTACTCAGTATGTCTCCAGTGCCTGCTATCACTGCTCCTCTTGTATAATAAACTTCTTATCTGTAAGAATATGACCTTGACACTGTGAAAAAAAGTCTTTTAAAGAATAGTTCAATTAAAATCTAATACCTCTGTTTAGAATTTAATTTCATTACTATTCATAAGATCCTGCAACATTATTTAAGTCATGAGTTTTCATGCATCTCGAATACTCATTTCACCAGGAGTCACTGCAGAAATAATTTCTGTTCTTCTCTCTATCCTATTGATTTTCAGTCACCATGGAGATCTCTGTTGACTTTGCAGAGGTCTCTGTTGAAAATTCATGGTATTGTTATAATAATTGTTGATTGGAGTCCATTTGGAACAGGTAAACTTAAATCCAAGATAGGTAAAGGTGGGTAGTAGCAAAATTACATGCAAACTTGCGTTCACATCTACAGTTTATATAGGCAACATTAAATGGGCTAAGACAATATAATATATAGGGCTGTCAGGTGGGAGCATGAAGTTGTACTTCCACCACTGATGAACTTTAGACAAGTCACTTAACTGTAATGTTTGTTTACCCAGGTGTAAATGAAAGTAATAATTGTCTGCTTTGCAGAGGGTTATGGTTCTCAATTAATTCATTTTGTAAAATGTTCTAAGACAGATGAAATCCTTACATGCATGAAGTGGAAAGCAACATTTAAGTGAGCCCTAAATTTGTCTTTAGCGTTACTGGATTTGCATCATCATAGACATTCACCCTTTCGAAACCATCTCTTTCTAAGTTTTAACACCCTTTTGAGACCATCTCTTTCTAGGTTTTAAATTTCTGTTTTCTTAATCAGTGTATGTATTTTTTGTCTTCTCCCTGGTTTTGAAACAACAAGCTTAAAAAAACCATCAAGAATACCATTTAGTAAAACAAGGTCAAAGACCTGAATTCACTAGAAGCTTCAAATATCTTTAACAAAAAAAGTCAACAAAATTACCTGCAAATTACATGCCATGAATGGAGAGCAGAGCAGAGAAGGAATACACACTGAACTGGATAAGTACAACCTTCAACAAAGACATTACGTGTAAAGTGAACATCTACAGTGAGTGGGAAAAGGAAAAATAACACCAAGAACATCCTACAAATCAAAAAGAGATTCAGATAAAGTAAGGATAAATGGCAAGCTGTCAAAAATCAAGCTGAGTCCAACCTTGTAAAGAATATGAGCATGATTAATAAAGATTTTTAGCTATATGTAGAAAAGAAGCAAGAAAGATAAATAATATGTATGTTCCAAACCTTAAAAAAATACGTCATCTTTCACTGAAAATGAGTATATGGAACAAAGGAAGACACACAGAGGTTGTATAATTGAGACAAATATGTTAAGAAGAAAATTATAATCTGAAATATTATACCCAAGGTAAGCTAATTTTCAAGTGCAAATTGTAAAACAGACGAATTCCAGCACAGAATACTGAAATAAGCGGTACACTGGATTAATTGTGAATTTGTATCAATATCCAGCATGCTGAGGATAGAAAAACTTGGTTTGAGAGCTGCATATATGATAAATATTTGCAAGGAGCAGTTGGGAGTAATTGAGGTAGACACTAATTTGCTAACCTACCCTCAGCCATATACAAAACCAGCAGGTTTCATGGGAAAGAATAATTAGAAACATTGAGATATATAGAAAGGGAAAAAATATAATGCAGAAGAAAGTGACAGAGTGACATGATAGCTTTTGCTTGTTAATTTATTTTCTAGACAAAGACATTGAAAAATATTATGTTTTCAGTGAAGTATAGGAAATTGCTGCTGCATAATAGACTACTTGTTAAACTGAATCAGAGTAGTAGAAATTGAAAGGTGGACTAGGAATTGATTAAAGGGGAAATGATAGATAATTGCTCAGAGACAGAAAGAGATGATATGGAGTTTTTCTTTAAAAACGGTTTTGGGATCAAACTTTGCTGGTACATGCTTTAATGACTTTGCCATAAGAATGTGCTAATAAAATGAACACACAAAATCATTTGAAGCCATCAGTGCAGATGATAAGAAATAAAACATGGAGAGCATGCAAAGATGTAAAGAACTGAGGTAAGGTATGTGTTAAGGGAATTAATAATGTAAGACAATATGATGAATTTAGTGACTACTAAAAAGAATTGCCAGTGTGACCTGTGTTTGTTGGGTGAAGATGATACTGGTCTGGTTAACATGCACAAATCTGATGTAAGCTCACACAGTATAAATGCAGTCTTACAATGTATCAGTCGAAGGGTATTTAGTGATGATAGGCAAGTGTCCAAGCAGAGCACAGCTAACACGTTTTCTGTGTTTAACTGCATATGACTTATTGTCAAGAAAGATGAACTCAGTGAAAGAAACATGAAGAAGAGCTTGAAGAATGATCAGAGCAGAAACTGTGAAACAGTAGAGTATGGCTTATTTAGCAAATGAGACACCTAGGGCCTCATGATTTTTGAATGTGACCATGAGAGATCCTTACCAGTGACCCATGCAGCCTGGACTCATCCTCTGTCCTTTATTCCTTTGTACTGTACATATGTAACCATGGCCTGCACAGGTGTTTCTTACACAATAAAAACCAGTCTTTACCTTTGCCTTCAGCTTTGAAATCACTGAGATGCTTTTCTTTCTTCTTAATACTGAGAAGTTACAGAAAAATAAGAAAAAGTCTTGTTATCAGGTTGCCAGCAGTATTCAGAATTAACTGGCTGATAGTGTGGTTTCGATATCTTTTTCGGTAAGCTTATTCTCCATGGTATTAAAGAGATTGTCTGTTCAGTACATTATTTAAGAACTTGGGTATCCGATGATCTCTGTCATTTTCCCCTTTGTTTTTTTTTAATCTAACATCTTAAAAATCAACACATAGTTTGTGTGTCTGTAAACGTCCCCCTGTCTGTCCTTTCAATTCATTTATAAAGTTTAATCGTGTTGATTGAGTTCTACAAGAGAAGTAAACATTTCAGACCTATGAAGTTCCTTGAAGTTTAATTAAATATACCAGCTAAGTAGAGCAAAGAAATCTCTCACTTGCTGCCACTCAGAAAATGCTTCAGGACACAGTTATTTCTTCTTAGACAGTAAGCAATCCTCTCAAAATACAGCCATTAGAAGTGCCTGCAATTGTGGAAAATCTTCATACAAAGCCCATATGTTCTTAAACATCAAAGTCAATAACATATGTCTACAAGAATTTTTACCTTAATTCTCACATTCCTAGTTTTACAAGTTTCCTTTGTCTTATCTCAGTGTAGTCTGATGAAAGGGAAATCCTAACATCCATGCAAACTTTTCAGACTTATATTTTCTTCTGAAGACTTCAGGGTAAGATGAATGTGTGTTTCAAAATGGTAGGCAAAGCAAATTTTTCCAGGTACCTCACTTCTTGTCAGACAATCTTCCTATTTTTACTATTCAGTGCCATTAGCAGGCTGTACTATGGTGGTTTGTTATCTGAGCCTAAAGCCAGTCTTCAAAGATAAAACCATACCATCAGTTGTGAAATTAGAAAACAGTTTGCCAACCCTGAACAAAGCTGAAGCAGCAGCTGCTTAGTTTAGTAAGAAACACTTATAGACAGAAGACCTTTTGTTAAGAAATGGAAAAATCAGCTAAGAGGAATTTCAGAACAAGGGATAGACTTTTTGAACACAGTGTATGAAATTTTGGTCTTGTAAAATTAAATAAAGGATAGAATGAACAGTCATTCCATCAACTGCACAGAAATGCATGAATTTAAACACAAATGAATCTGCCAATCTAGTCATATGTAAATGGAAATAAAATCTATCTATCTCGCACTATGCTACAGACATTAGGATGAAAAGAAGAGACACCAAAACAGAGCAGTAGTTTAAATCTTATTTGTTGCTCCTGGGAGTCACTCAGTTACACCACCACCTCACCTGGGCTGTGTTGAGCATCGTTGTCTTGGACACTGAGAAAAACGGTATCAAGCCAGCAAAGGACAACCAGGGGCAGCAAGCAGGGACCCTTGACTATGTGCCTGTGGCATTTCAGGTGTTTTCTGTCCTGCATGAGCATGGGGGTTGGCAGAGAAAAGCACAGGCACATGTACAGTTGGATCATCTGCATCTCCCACAGGGGAGGATGCACCCCAAAGAAAGGAATGTTGGTAACTCACATGGCCTGTGAGGTGTTTGTGGGCTGTCTGTTTAAATAACCATGAAATGAAGGTGTGCATATGTGATTATAAATTTTGTAATTAGTTATAAAAAGATGCTTAGAGATTAGCCCACATACAGCCCCCCACATAGTCTGGAGCCCCCAATATGAGCAGGGCGTGGACCTGTTGGAGCTAATCTATAGGAGGCCACGGCTATGATCAGAGGGCTGCAACACTTTTCTACGGAGACAGTTTGAGAGAGCTGGGCTAGTTCAGTCTGGAAAAAAAAAGGCTCTGGGGTGACCATAGAGCAATTTGAAGTGCCTAAAGGGGGTCTACAAGAAAGCTGGAGAGGGACTTTTTGTAAAGGGCATGTAGGGATAGTATAAGGGGGAATAGTTTTAAACTGTCAGAGAGTAGATTTAGATTAGCTATTAGGAAGAAGTTCTTTACTGAGGGTGGTGAGGCACTGGAACAGGCTGTCCAGAGAAGCTGTAGCTGCCCCATCCTTGTCAATGTTCAAGGCCAGGTTGGATGGGGCTTTGAGCAGCAACCTTATCTAGTGGAAGGTGTCCCTGCCCATGGCAAGGGGGCTGGAATGAGATGATCTTTAAGATTCCTTCCAACCTAAACCATTCTATTATTCTATTATTCTATGAATTTATGATATGGTAGCATTTTTTATGTGAGTAGTATTATGGTTTATGTGTTGCATTGCTGATATTGATCCTGAATATATAGTTCACTGATTGCCAATTAATTACTTTCCATTAGTAATTCAATAAGCTGCTTTGATTCTGATCTTATTTAGACAATGAGAATTTTTCCCTGTGACATGAGCATAATGGTGATTAGTCTATATTAGTGTAGCTAAGTGTGAAAAAATGCACATAAGTGGTCCTGACTGAAATACACATTCGTTCTACTTTTTATTGGTTCAACGCAAATGGAAAACTACCCTGCCAGAGTGATTAATTTCTTCCTAATGATATCATTACTTTGCTATGCAATATAGGTAAAACAATCATTGAAGCCAGAAATATTTTTTTAAATGCAATTAATTGACCCAGTACCTATGATTGAATGAAATAATTATTTTATTGATTATAAATCCAATTCATGCTAAAATGAGCTTTAGCTTTTCATGACTAGGATCTCATAATCCTACACTATAATGAAAAAATCAATGGCACTACTTTGAAAATCTATTTCAAAGAAGACAACCAATGAATGAATTTTTAGGACCTGCACTTTCCACTTAAAGTTGGGAAAAAACACCTATCCCCAACACAGTGCACTTCTGCCAGAAAACTAAAAAATTACTTATAGCCAGTCAATACTTCTTCCCAGCTCTGCAGAAAAGTTCTTCTTAAGTTGCTAATGCAATATTTATATCATGAAGCTTTACACACCACACTTATTTGATTGTATTATTTGACACAATCCACTCTGCAATCAGTGCAGAGAGACAGATGTACGCAGAAGACATTTGAAATGCTGCAGCCACTCTCCCATTAAGGAGCTGCATGATTTGGACAGTGACTCCTGAGCCACTTTCATAGCTGGCTTTAGCAGCATCCAAAATTTCAGAAACAAAGCAGCAAAATGTACTGAATCCATGTATTGTGTTGCACAATTTCTTCTGTTAAAGAGGATAGACGACAAGAAGTAGCAAAAAGTTCACACATTTGTATTACCAGAGAAGATAAGCAAAGTGATGGTATGAGATGTAGCAAGTGCAATGATGCTAAGATGCACATGGAAAAGATGTTGAGATACTCAGAGGACTGAATCCTTGGAGATGCACGTATGGAGGACATCTCCAAATCTCTTTTATCTCTGACAAATTCTTTCTTAATCTGTAGATCAGCTGCTGAAGAAATTTGTCTTTTTAGAATGGTTCTGGGTTTCAGAAGTATACATGGTCCTGCTCTGAAAAGTGGCTCTGGATGGGGCAGAGGAGAAACTGGAAATGCTTATCCCCCCATTTTTGCATGGATTTGTTTACCTTTCAAATTGTCAGATAATATCACCTGCTTTCTTACTTCCAGTTCTGCAGCATGTAAGGAAACATGATAAATTGGTAGAGTACGTATAGCTGCTGGCTCTGGGACATAATGATCTAGAAACTTAAGTTTGGCATTAAGGTACATAGCCAAGGGGAAATCTAAGAGCTAGTATGCAAGATCAGATTCAGTTTAACTGGAGAACCCCTTAAGCCAGGCCCAGGACCAAAGGTTTTGAGGAAAAGGTTGCATTTAAGAACATTTGGTAGGATAACTGATAAATAAGTATCACAGATAGAGTGATGCACTTCACTCATAAGAAAGAATCACCAATATGTTTGTTTATATGTACCAGTGATTTAACAAAGTTTGATAAAAAAAATGTGACAATGGGTGCACTTGATTATTTACTGCATAGAGGACAGTCAAACAAAATTGTGAGGGAGGCCCTCCCACTAAGTCATGAGATTCAGAAAGGACTTCCTTCCCTTCTGAACTCCTTCTCAGAGGGGAGTTTAGGTGTGGCTGTGACTTAGTCCCAAACTTGGTCAAGGTTTATGACTAGAGGATTATATGTGCTCAAGCAATCCTCATATAATTTAGCTAAAATTTCAAAGTTTCATTGTGCACACTTATCCTTATCTGTGGTAATTGGGATTCTCTCCAGCTCAAGGAGTAACTTCAAGAGGCATCCCTACTTAATGGGAGACCCTCATGTGCAGCCCAATGCTATGCAGGAGAACTCAACAGGCCCTGGCCTGTCCACTATGGAGCAAGTTGTTGATTCATAGTCGCATTAGATACTGACTAGATGTTGGTTTCTTCCAAATTATGCGGAACAAACAAGAGGAATTAGAGGTGTGTGCACTTCTACGGGGGTGTGATATAATTGGCATCACAGAAACATGGTGGGACGGCTCCTATGACTGGAGTGTTGGAATGGAAGGTTACAGGCTCTTTAGAAAAGACAGGCCCGGCAGGCGGGGAGGGGGAGTTGCTATTTTTGTTATGGATAGGCTGGAGAGTATGGAACTCTTTGGGGACAGGTGAGCAGTCAACAGAGAGTTTGTGGGTGAGGGATAAAGGGAAAACAGCGATAGGAAACATTACTGTGGGGATCTGTTACAAACGGCCTGATCAAGAGGACTCTGTGGATGAAGTACTCTATAGACACACATGAACAGCCTCACGCTCACAGGCCCTTGCTCTCATGGGGGACTTCAACAACCCTGGTATCCGTTGGAGGGATAGTACGGCTCAGCACAAGCAATTCAGGAGGTTCCTCGGTTGTGCGGAAGACAACTTCCTTCTGCAAGTAATAGAGGAGCCCACAAGGAGAGGCGCCATGCTTGACCTCGTGCTCACTAACAGGGAAGGGCTGGTTGGAAATGTGACGGTCCAGGGCAGCCTTGGTTGCAGCGATCATGAGATGGTTGAATTCAAGATCCTCAGGACAGTGAGAAGAGCGTGCAGCAAGCTCACTGCCCTGGACTTCAAGAGAGCAGACTTTGGCCTCTTC
>JANHGB010054587.1:11364-35664 GCA_026283785.1 Coracopsis vasa
AAAGGGAAAAAAATAAAGCTCCTAAAATTACAAGTATATTTAGTTAGCATTTAGCTAGCACTTATATATTCCATTTTAATTAGAGGAAAACTCTACATTTTACCAACAGTATAAATCACAATTCTGATTTTCAACATCAATTCTGTGGTGGGACCCACTCCTGCAAAACTCTGAAGGACAGGACCAGACCAAGACATGTTCAGAGATGGTGCAGACACAGTAAGATGGAAAAGCCTGTATAGCTTCTTGCACTGTGAATCACTATCACAACCAATACATTCCTTGTCTTTCAGGACTAAATTGAACCACTGTTCATCCTACCAGCTTTTAGCAAATGTAGCAAAGTGTGAAAAATGGTTACATTACCCTATTTTTAAAATTTGTAAGACTATCCAATGCAGGCACTCCAGGCTCTGTTCTCTAGTCCTTGCCCACACCCTTTAGGGTCCCCTCTCCTCTTGCTGACACTATGCCACGGGTTTATAACCCATCATTTCTTGTCCATTTCCTTTGTGTCCTAAATGTAAATTACCTGTCTAGAACAAGAAAGAGAAACTGTGTTCAAGTCAATGGAGTAACATAGGAAACACTGGGACAAACATTGACCAGGTCAACAGAAAGTAGCAAGTGCTATAGCAGCCTTCTGCTTAATTATTTTGTAGCTTTCATGGTGAAAATGTTAATGAAAATGACGAGGTGATTTTATTGATGAAATATATAATGGTGATAGCAGACTGAACTTGCTGGTAAGAAGTGTCAGACTGAATAGATGATGATACAGAAGACAGACTGCAGGGAGAGTTCTGTGTTAAGTTCAGCAACTTAGGTTGGAAAAATACCCTGTTCTGGGTTAGCCTCAAATATGTTTTTAGTAAAAGTGGTAAGTTTAAAACAGTATAAAATTCAGTTGTTTCCATTTTTAAACAGTCTTTTACATTGATATGGGGATTCAGTTGTTATTCCCCGTAAGTCCTATGCATCTTCTAGCTTACTAGGTACTTTATTGCCCTGGGATGTGGAGAAGCAGGGCTTAAAATTTCCCCTCTGTCTGATTCAGAGCAGCGGTCTTAAATATTCACCAGAACAAGGACTGGAATCTGTCTGTCCCAATTTACAAGCAAGCGTGCTAATTACCAGACTATAGAGTCATTTGCTCGCTCCCTCTGGCCCATCACGCATTTACATTTTACCTCAAACTGGAGGAACAGACGGACCCATCCCGCAGTGCCATGCAAGCTGCACTTTGGGGAACGGAGTCTTTGTTTGAAGCCTCCTAAAGTCTGGCAGATTGGAAATGTGAAACTAGGTCTCTCACGCTGTACATCCCATCCTCTGCCCTACCTCACAATCCCTGAAAGCTGCCAGTGACTTCTTACAGAAACTAAATTAAATGAGACATTTCAGCAGTATCAGAACAAACCAGCTGTCCCCACAACTCAGTGCGTTGTTTAAATTCAAACTTCATTGAGAAATGTTGGGTTGAACCAAATCTGCTTTTTGGGCTAATATGAATTAAGACATTTTGCTATGCCCCTGAGATTCAGAAATTACAGCTCTTATGGCAATTTAGGTGTCAAATCTCAGTTTTCATTGGGGGGAAGATTAGTGATACTGTGTATTCTGAAGCAAATGCATAATTACATTGATATTGTAAAGCACTTACTAACTGGAGTTATACTTTTCACAAGATTACCTAAACATTTCTGCCCCATTTTGTGCTATTTTTGTACTATTTACACTAAGAGCATCTCTGAAGAGCTAAAAAAACCTCAAACCAAACCAACAGATGATTTTAAATTTAGATATAATAAGGGAAATCCATTTTTCTCAACATTTTCACACATTGTAATACCTAATCATATGTAGGCTCACTGGATTATTTAGGTTGGAAGAGACCTTTAAGATTGAGTCCAACTATAAAGCCTCCTATCACCTGAAGGCTTCTATACCAAATCAATTTAGAATCCAGTTTAAAGCTGAAAGTTTTAAAATACAAGCAAATGTAAAAGCATTTCACCAACTATTTGACTGATCTCAGGTTTGCCCACACTGAAATCATGCTTTAGCCCTAGGATTAAAGCATTTCAGTAGTCCCAGTTAGACCATGCTGATTTTTACAGAAGGAGAATTTGTAAGTTTGTTTTTAGTTCTATTATACATACACACACTTGCATAGGATAAACCCTCATATTTAAGGTAGTAGATGTTGTTTTCCAAAGTTAAGTAAATGTCAGATGTATAATTAACTACTTGCATTGCAAATGATATAATGGGAAATTTAACTGGTAAGAATTTTAATTCAAATCTTGTTTCATGAAGGCTGTGACAGTTTGCCATTAACATTTTAATATATTACATATGAAAATGTAGGCTTAAAAACAGACTTTGCATGAAAGATTATTCACACAAACATACACCGAAATATCCACTCATTCAGTGTGTGCATAAGATTTACGCAAATTTGTGGTAAAAGGATTATTACCTCTCCTCCCTTCAAAAAAAAAAAGTTCTTATTCATACAAAAGAATGAATCCATACAATCAAAGCTCTTGTAATATAACACTGTGCTTACGTTATTCCAACCCATTTCTGTCACGGTGGATATGTGAAAGGTAATATGAAGGAAAATAAAGATAAGCAAATAAATCCACTGACAGAGAGAAGAGACTGCATAAATGTAAACCCAGTTATTTTCAAGGGGAATATTTAATGTTTTAAAAATCAGGAACACATGCTAAGACTGTAGGGGCTATTGCCCTCCCGAGCATGCCATTTAGAAGTATAAACAGATAAAGATTTAAGATGTTATTCAATGCATTAATGAAATCTCATTTCACATTAATGTAACTTGACCTCCTTTCCAGAAAACACCTTCCAACTGCATACATGAGAAATTCAGGAGAATCCAGGCCAAGTTCACCTCTCACCGATACTCACCGGTACATTCCTTGTCTGGATTAGAATTTCATGATACAACAAATGGCAAACTGAAATCTGGTGCATGATCCAGAAGCCATATCTACATTACCCAGGGAATTCATATAGTTCCTATTCCCTGGAGTAAATGCTGCTGAACTCCTACACTCACTCAGCAGGGCTTTTGCCCTTTGTCTCTGGCCATGGTCATAGAATCACAGAATGGTTCGGGCTGGAAGGGACCTTAAAGCTCATCCAGTTCCAACCCCTGCCATGGGCAGGGTCACCTACCACTAGACAAGGCTGCTCAAAGCCCCATCCAGCTGGGCCTTGAACACTGCCAGGGATGGTTCTTTGCCAGCACTCACCAAGTAGAAAACTCACCACTTTTTGCAGAATTTATCACAAGATGAAAAGGTATTAAAGGAAGAGAAGTTCAACACAAACCAGACAGACACTTAAATATCCGCACAAGGCTGGATTAGCAGGGTATCATTCTCCTTTAAAGACAACAATTTTAGTAACAAATAGAATGACTGTTTTATATAACCTAATAGAAAAAAGATCCCTTTCACTCGAGAAGGCAGGATCTGGGAACAGTTCTCTACTAAAGACAAACACTAAACTTCCTTAATAGCACAAAATGGTTTATTTTCCCCTGTTTCTTCTTTTACTTTTCCAGTGAAAGAAATGTCATCTTTTACTTTTGTGCTTCCGAAAAATACAACTGTTGATTGCCGCTATGCTTAGATGAAATAGTGACAAAGTCCTTTTCACTCGCAATTACTTTTTAAAAATATATTCTGAAAGCATCAATTGCTTATTTGAACTTTCATTTTTATTAAGGCCACCACAACAGTAGCATAGTGATTTAGAAAATCAATTTCCTATGCCTTTCTGGGGACGAGGGAGGAGAGGAATGGAGCCATTTTCCCATTCTCTGGAGGGCTGTGGCACAAGTTTTGTCTAAAATACTATGAAGAAAGAAGCAAAGTGAGTATTTGTATCTAGCTGCCACTTTTGCCATGTGACTCTTGGTGCTGGTTTTGTCTCATCTCTCTTATCAAAAGCTCACTTTGATCACTCTTCATATTACAATTTGTCTACTCCCAATCCAAGACTAACCATTCCGCACACAACCCTTTTACAAGGGTTTTACAAGGGATTTTAACTAGATGTGAATACATACATAACTGTGTACACACCGCGTATTTGTCATTTGTAAAAACTACATACATGCCACTTTATTTTCAGGAGAACTTTCCAAAGTGTATTTAACAAAAACCTGAATACTTACTTCTCAGTGCATAGTTTAACTGTACACAGCCAATAGTCAGGGTTCATGGGTTTAAGTAAACCACATTTTTCTTGCAAAATTCCCTTCAGGCTATGCCCGTGAAAACAACTCCCATCTGTGTTTTCTTCTGACCAACTTAACTGAAAACTTGAAGGATTTGGCTTTTCAGGAGGTCGCACGGAACCAGACAGCTTGCCAAACTGATTTTGTAAGTTCACAACCATTTCTGTACAATAGAAACAAACAAAAAAGCAAGAACACCAAGGCAAAAGTATTAAATATTAGAATACTGGTTAGAGGTGATTAATACATGAAGAAAATAGGGTATTTGTGCTTCTTTTTTTTCTTTTGATTTCTTTTTTTCTTTAAACCTTGAGAAACCTGTATGTTCTCTCCCCATTCAATTTAAAATTCAACTCTGTCACATGTTTTAGCTAAAGATTTTGAAAGATGATTCAAAATGCCATGTCTTTCATACATAATAATATTAAGACTGGGGCACTCCAAAAGCATTCCCCCAATTAAAACCTGTAAAATCTAATTGATATTGTTGGTATTTTTATGCTGATAGGCACCAGGATGCCTTTTGCTATATTTGGTTGGTTGTATGCTATCTCTCAGACTGGCTAAGGTTGTTTGAGTAGTTTTCTGTGTATCAGAATTAAGGAGGCCTGGTTTCATATACATACAGATTTAAGGTTAAGCTTTTCATAGTGCAATTTTTAACTGTGAAAAAAAACCCAAACAAACAAACAAAATACAAAAAACCAACCAAACAAAAAATAAAACAAAAAAAAACCCAAACCCAAGCAAACAAAAAACCAACACACCCCACTCCACCTTTCCCCGCTGCTCGTGAAAGAGTGACACTTTCCTAAGTCACTGAGGCTAAGAAGGGAAAGAAGTTATGATCATAGATCAGCACACACAGTGTATCTGCCTAAGCCTCGTTTCCCTAGGATAAAAAGCAGGTTAAAAACCACTCTTATTGGAACTTCAACTTCTTTTTATGACTTGTATCTGAATAAACTCATTGATAAACTGGAAAAATAAAATGGCAGAAAAGACATCCTAAAGTAATCCAAGACTGGTTAGCTTACCTTTCAAGAGGATACTGAAATCTACCATCAAAAACAAAGGCTGAGGAATGTTTCTGAAATCCTGTATCTGGAACATAAGTGTTCTTTCTAGAGCGCTCTCTGTTTCTATTATCTGCAATTTGTTTTAAGATGAATCTTGCCCATTTACAACAGCATTATGTGATAGTCCTGCTCGCAACAGCCAGTGGTAAAACTGCATAATCTAAGTGGTCCTCTTTTAGCTTGAAGAGAAACAGAGCCAGAAGAGGAATCTAGAGTGCCACAGAAATGATGAACAATGAATCATCCACTTTTTCTTATAAATGCAGGAATTAAAGGGCATCTGGGCAAATGATCAGCTTGAAATAAACAAACGTAGCACGTTTTTCCATGGAACATGACTTGAAGTTGACACTCACTGAATTTTGAAGAGCAAGAACATTCAAAAAAACCCAACTGCATTCTTGAAAGAAAAATCCAACATGAGTTATTCAAACTAAACAGGATTACACAACTTATTTAGAAGTCCCTTAACAAGTCACTTCCAGAAAATGGAAGCATATAGAGGGATAAAGGGAAAAATACCATTTGCCACACTTAACATACTTCTCCCTAGATAGCTGCTGCTTACTAGATAGTGTTAAATACAGAATGAAGAATTTTGGAACTGATTTAGTTGAGTAAAATTCTGGTATTCCATATTTCCACAGGTAAGTGGGGGTTTTGTCATTTTTTTCTGCTTGCTTTTATGTCAGTGTAAACCCCAGTAATTTCTTATACGCTACTAAATAAAGAGCTACTAAAATAAAGCTACTAAAATAAAGTAGATGTACTTGCATCCTCACCGCATATCGCTAGCTATTCAAGCAAAGTCATGTTCAGACAAGTTTTCCTCACTTCCTATAGAAGACTGCAAGAAGGAGAGGGAGAGAAGAGGGACATGCAAGATCTACCAAAGGACATCCTGGAATATCCATACTAAAGGATATGAGAAAGTAGAGAAGAAAAGGGACAGGAAAGTTACAGAGTAGCAATAACAATTCACAAAGCTCACAGCTATAAAACGGCAGCTGACAAACCAGTGAAAATGGTGGTTCAGTAGGTCATTAGGAAGACTGGCAAAGGCAGTTTCAGTTAAGCATGAGGAAAAAGTCTGTTTGAAGAATTCCAGCCACAGGTTGTAAAACAGAAATACAGTAATTGTACCCAGAGATGAAAGAGAGAAGAGAAAGTATTTTAAGATGTAAATGTTATCAGTCAGGGCTGCAGGTTTTCTATGGTGGGAAAAGTTAGAGCAGATTTCTGCATTGCTGGGAAGAAGCAAAATTTACTTACGTCTTCTCTTCAGAACTTTAGATTTCATCTTGGCTGAATAAAACAGTGGCTTTTCACATCTCCACAAATACCTACCAGTAAGAGACATAAGAACTGTTAAGAAAGCAAGTGGAGCAGATAAGTAAAAGAATAGCAATTTCTTACAAATACTGCTAGAGCTATTAAATTTATATCAAAGTAATCTAATGGTTAGTGCTATTAAAAGCTGCTGCCCCCCAGCACATCTAGAAAGTCTTTTCTTCAGAGTAGACAAACTGAGGTATGTTGATTGTTCAGCTGTATAAGCTACTTGTCACAGAAACTGAGCATTTAATTAATATGCTGGATAAACACTATGAGTGTAAATAGAAATTTAAGATAGGGATTTAATCACACTATTCACCCAAGCTTGGCGGATGGGAATGTGGAGCAAATTCCTAACCTTTTTAATTTCTGTGGGGGTCAGGATTTAATGTAGAACTCTACCTTAAAAAAGGAAAAGTGCTTAAAAACCTCTTACTTGGCTCTTTCTTCATCTAATTTCTTTTGCTTCTCATCCAAGGAACATTTTATCACCTTGTACCACTTTTTGAACTCAAAATACGGGCCACCTGAATAAAATATACACATTTTATGTTGGGAAGAAGTGAAAGAAATGTGTAGTTTGCAGATGGTGGTCTCCACGCAGTTAGACTGTGGGTTTTCCACCTGTTAACAAACCTGCCCTGAATTCGATGTGCTTAAAGAAAACATTCTTGATCTAACAAATCTGTAAGAAACAGAAATGCAGAGAAAGAAGTGCAAAGAAGCCCCTTAGCTTAGAATAGATATCATAGATTTAGTACATAATTCAAGCCTTTTCCCTCCTTTCTGAAAATTAAGCCTAGAAACTCATTTCTACCAAATGAACTAAACCTCCAGAGCGTGAAGTTGCCTTCACCTGTTTGAAAGCTGACTTCAAGGGATTAATGAAACTATACATCAAGCTTAGGTTTAAAGAAATAACATCTAAACAACCTCAGATGTAAAATTTCCAATATCATCTCTCCACTCTCTTCTACTATCCATGACACTGTACAGGGCTGGAAAGATAAACCGGACAACTGTATTCACTTTGTGTCAGCCTCCCATGTTTTTGAGTACAGGAAAGTCACCCATTGATAGGTGAACAGACATTCACCAGCACATGCAAAACCATTAAGGCATATGGCATTCTAGCAGCACGTTTATCATCGATGCTCATCGAAGAGACACAGGGCTGAAGTAGACCAACTGGGTACAGTAAAAGAATTCCAAATAGAACTATGGTGTAGATTTATACATTTAAAATATAATCAACTCTTATTACCTGTGGGTGGATTATCTGCATTGTGAATTAACCAGGTTTTGCATTTCCCCATCACCCCAGCTGCATTGCATGTGATGCTTGCATCATGCCTAGCTTTGCCAGCGAGCTGTTTAAACTGTTTTAAAGGTGAATATACTGTTCTTATAATCAAGCTTATAGATGTTTTGTATTATCTGCATTTTTGCTATTTGGGTTATCCTGCCAAAAGATGTCTAAGATGCTAGAAGCATAGTTGGACTCAAAAAACAACAGACAAATGAAGGGAGGAAAGACCCTTCAGTAGTTAAAATTCAAAGGTGTGGATACAACTTGTTTTATGAACTCCTTAAACCCAGAGGTTACAGTAAGTACTCTTAAAGTGCTGCGAGTGCAGTTTAGGGGTGGTAGAAATTTTCATTAAACTTCATATGAATTATTAAGTATCTGTCTCAAACAAAACTGTTATCAGAGTCATGATGCTACACTATAACAACTGTTTGCCTGGCCAGTACTGTTAGTCAGATGTTCATAGAGCTGAGCTGAGTGGAAATTGCACAGCTCTGTGATACACACATACTTATATAGATCTCAATCACATGTTTTATTTGAACGTAAGTTGTACTGTGTATGTGTGGAGTTCATAGGACATACACAAACACACTGGGGAACTACAACTATCTACTGCACAGCTTCCAGCCTGTCTTGAAAAACTGTAGGAGCTGAAATACTATTTTTTTAATTAAGCAAACCAAACCAAACCAAAAGACTAGAGAAAGGACAGTTAAATTGAGAATGGAGCCAACATAAATTGGATCTTTAAAACTTAGTATTAACCATTATTCATTTTGGCACACTAACTTTAGGAAAATGCCAGAGGCAGTTTTGAGCTCTGGCACTAACCATGGCTCTAACAGAAATTCTCACCTTAGCTCCTCTGCGCAGCTGCTCACTATCACCCCAACATTTTAAGGATAGGGACAACATAACACAGCATATGGATCATTCTGCACCAGCAGACTTTAAAGTAAAAAAGTGTGCAAAGAATGAGCTGTTAATTCCCAAGGGCAATGAGACTTGTTATTAAAAGAGAAACCCCATTAAGACATTAATGGCTCTGAGCCTCAGCTTGTAAGCAGTTGCACAACTTTTACTCGTGTCACTATTACGTACTTCAAGTTTTCAAGGGAAATGAAAGGAGTGGGGGAGGGAACAAAATCAAAATAAGTTTGTGCATCCACTAGAAAATGAGAATTACCAGTTTTAGTTAACAGTGATGCCTGTCTCCAGATATAGCAGTAATTGTGCTCACGCATGGCTAACACCACATTTATTATTGACTTAAATTTTTAAAAGTGACAGAAGGGTCAAAATGGACCCAAACCTAGACAGAAGGCTGTAATACATCTTTGACCTTATCTTCAACTGTGATCTGGATCAGCCCACGGAACATCTTCCTGAGGATTTCTAATCTTTGATTTGGTCTTTCTGCCCTCCAAGAACTATGTTCACACCATTATCTTCTCTATCTTAATTGCTGCTAGCTTTTCCACACTGTCTCAGGATTATTTGGACTAAGAAAATAGATTACATCTGAAATATGTTACACACTAAGACATTTTATTTAACAAGACTAAACAAGTTTGGATTTTATCATAAACATGGTTTGATGCCCCTAATAAGTATCTGCTATTTACGATCAAAGTGTGCTCCCTCTTTACAGCGTATCCATTCATCTTCACCTAGCATGCATAAAATTCTAAAACAAGAGGCAAACATGCACAAGGAGAAGCAGAAAGGTACTGGGCAAAGTGTGTACCAAATGCCCCTATCAGTACAACAAGAATTATGCAGGTAAACTGGGGTGATTTTACATGAACAGGATCTACTGTTTTCTTTGAATAAAGATTTGCCCTAAAAGAATAAATGACAAAAACCCATTGTAATGATCAATAAGCCAAGTTTTTCTAAGTCTGATTACAAATTTATTTAATTTACAAAATCATAAGGCTGATTCTACTAGAATATTTATGTACCTTCTTTGCTATTTTTATTTCTTTCTCCAGCAAAGTCTGAAAGTAACCTGAAAAAAAAAAAATCAGATCTGAATACCGCACTTTTCACATGAAGCTCAAATACAACCGACAAAAATCACATCCTGATTTTATTCCAAGTTTCAGATTCAAACTGATGATTTTTTAAAATAAGGAATATTTAATGTCTAAAATGCCTTCAGGTGTATGTTTTATGCTACTGAGCTTAACGGAAATTCAAATATTATAAACTTAATATTACTAAATAAATTAATATTACTAAGTAATATTACTAAAGAATGATCCGAGACAATCGTCTGCACTATGGATTTGCCTGCACACTTACCATTCGTACTTATCATCTAATAAGAACAATAATTTGAGCACAACTACAATAACTGCTGCAGCAAGAACATCGTATTTCACTTTTCTTGTTGACTTATTTCCAGGCACAAGAGTCAGGAAATCCACATCTCCAATACCAATCTTTTTCACCACTCGACAAGTCCAATTATGCAATTCATCTGATTCAAGTAAATAAAATCATAAAATTAGTAAGTTGAGACAAGCTAGAAATACTTTTACAGTCCAAATATTTTGGTCATGTGAGGAAAGAATGTCTTTTCTAATGGTCTTTTAGGACCATTAGACAATATTTTTATTTATCAAAATTTAGGATATTTTTAAAAATACTGGACAACCTTCACTGTGTTTACATGGAAAACAGTTGCAATTTATTATGTAGTCACATGGAGGGGGGGAAAAATACCAAATTTTTAATAGTGTTTTGATGTTACTCAAATGATGTTGTTAGACCATCATGAACAGTCTTGGGGGGAAGCATATCTTAAGTCTGCATAGATATAGTTTCAAAAAACCACAAAAGCCAAAAACTTTTTCCTGCACGTTGACTACAAACACTCAGGTAAAGATAGCTTCAGTACTGCAAAGAGGAACAGGGGCTAGCTGGAAGGAAGCTAGTTGAGTACGAACAGCAGCCTCATCATGGCAGGGTAGTACTTGTTGTTACCCCAACAAAACCTGGCTGAGTTACAAACAGTCCCAAACCTAGGTTAAAGCTGGCTTTACATTGTACAGCCTCATCCCACCCGCTAGTGTGGGTTATGTTAAGAAAATACAAACACAGCTCCCAAAGCAGCAGTAAGGTGTCTATACAGTCTCTTATTACTCTATGCTTATTTTTCACAGATACAAATCCCCCAAATTTCTCACCTTTCCTGTTCAGCAAGAAATACAGGAGTTGATTACATCACCATCAGATTCCACAAAGGTTAGCAATGTATGACTAAGTACAACCTTAATCCAGCTATACTTTATACTCTCTTGCTGCTTACAGAGAGTTCAGTAGGCACTCATTTTTAATCCTTTTGTACATAACAGTAAAAGTCAAACAAAATCTGGAAACCAATTTTCTTACAAACACTGTCAGTATGTTTTCTTTCATTTCAGGCACTTAAAATGGCCTTTTCATAAGTATTTATTGTCCTAAGAAACACTGTCAATTTACGTCTTGCTTTATTTTTTTAGGAGTTGCTAGACATCAACAATAGTCCTTTTTCAATTTGTAAAAAAAAAAAATGCTTCTACATGATAAAAAGCTTAGGTGCAAGGAAAAAGTAAAGGACAATATATTCTTCTACAGTAATTTTCCAATAGTACTAAGCTTTGGATTTTTCTGTAATAGATCTGAAAATGCAAATTTCCTAGCTGCTTCTTTGATTCAACTGATAGTTCAAAATCTGGAAAATAATGTGATCTTCTATGTGATCAGACCACTGGTGTGAAACTTCAAAATCAGAATTTCTACTATGGAATTTTAGCCCTAAATCTGTTGGTTATCTTCTCTTCATTCAACGGTAAGTAAACAGAAAAGCCAAGTAGCTTTACTCAACATAACTAACTGGAAAATAATACAACACCTCCCCCTGACTATTAATTTTTAGAATTCTTTGAGGGGGAAAAAAAGAAATGTCAATTTACAAGCTATTTCGCTGTATAACTCATCTTCAGTGACAGTGGTATTTGAAGTATGGTAGCTCAACAGACAGTTCACGTACTAGGACTGACTGGTCTTCCTTTGGCAATTCAACATTCAGGACAATTTCAGGATAAACAAAACCATTTGGTATTTATTCAGTTTATGATTTCAAAACTAAATCGGAATTCAAGTGAGAGCACAGTTGATCTGTCACATAGCATTGCTTGCTAATGTTTAAATGTATGCTAATATGCAATATTATAGAATATACACTCAATATTATATATCAGACAATTCCAGTACTAAGCAATCAGGTCCCAACTTCATGAATCATTTAGCTACAGCTAATAAATCACGTGAATTCAACTAGTGCCTCTGAGTTCAAATGGATACCGAAAGATTTGAAATGAGGTATCCACTCCACAGCCTTGGAGAGCCAGGACCAGAGTGCCTCTGCATATCTGGGTCTATAACACATACTCTAAATGTTTGATGAAGGAGTTTTCTATAGAAATTATCTTTCAGTTCAAGCTTAAATGGGTATAAATTAGAAGGAAAAGAGCAGGCACTTTTAAAGTAGTAATTCAAGTCTTTTTGCTAGAGTTTAATAAACCAAAGAAAAATTTTATCAGTTCAGGTTTGGGAAAATATTTACCAGGTAAATTAGCTTCCATCAAGTACTTCATGCACAACATGTCTGGATGAAGAAAGCAGCTGTCTGTTATATCTGGAAAACGAGGCAGTTCTAAAAACACTGCAAGCTCAAGCATTTTGTTGTAAACTTCTTCATATGCAGGCCATGACTGAAAGAAAGCGTTAGAGGGTTTATATATTTGCTCTATTACAATATTTGTTAATTGTTTTAAATTATTATTAAGTTATTGATGATAAATTCTATATTATTTAATACACAATTATTTATACAGACTCTTTTAGCACTCTCTATGACTAAGCACTCATGCAGGAACAGAGCAAGACTGCAGTACTGCAAAAGCAAAACGTATGCTAGCTTTAAAGCCCAGGAAATAATAAGGAACAAACAGGAAGTTGCCTCAGACCAGCAACCAATCCCCTATTTTTTTTGTGAAGAGATCGGTATGTCTCCAGATGCTCCAAAATTGAAAAGCATTGGAAAAACAAAAAACAAAGACAGAACCCAACTGCAATTAGGGGTGAACTCTCTAAAGAGCTCAGAAATCACAGAACCACAAAAGGGTGGAAGTTGGCAGGGATTGATTGAGATCATCGCATCCAAGCCCCTGCTTGGGTCAGCCAGAGCAGGCTGCCCAGGACCATGTCCAACTGGATTCTGTGTATCTCCGTGGATGGCAGCTCCACAAGGTCTATGGAAAATCTGCTCCAGTGTTTCATCACCCTCACTGTACAAAAGAAAAAAGGTTTTGTCTTTCTTTATGTTTAAATGGATTCTTGTATTTCAGTTTGTGCCCACTTCCTCTCATCCTGTCACTGGCTGCCACTAAGGGGGATCTGGTTTTCCTCCTTTGCATTCTCCAGTACGTATCACATAGTACCCCATGTGAATCTTCTCCATTCAGGCTGAACAGTCCCAGCTCTCTCAGCCTCCCCTCATTTGTCAGATGCTCTACTCCCTTCATCATCTTCATGGCCTTTTACTGGACTCACTCCGCTATGTCCATATCTCCATTGTACTGGGGAGCCCAGAAAGGGGTCCAGCACTCCAGATGTTCCTCATCAGAGCTGTGTAGAGACGATCAGCAACCTCGGGCCACTAATCATCTGTATAATGCAGCCCAGGATGATGCTGGTGGTTTTTGTCAGAAGAGCACACTGCTGGCCCACAACTCATCTTCACAGCATCTTATCCACCAGAACTCCCAGGGCCTTCTCTGAAAAGCCGTTTTTCAGCCAGTCAGACCCCTAATATGTGCTGGTGGCTGTGCTTATTCCGCAATGCATCTTTATGTATTCATTTATCGTATTTATCAACAAGAATGTGATCAATATGAGGCTGATGGGCCTGTAGTGCCCCAGATCCTCCTTCCTGCCCTTCTTGAAGACAGGGGTGATGTTTGCTTTCTTCCAGTCCTCAAGACACTCCCCCAGTCATCATGACTTTTCAAAAATTATTGACAGCAGCCTTGTGATGACACCAGCCAGCTCCCTCAGCCCGTGTGGCAGCATCCCACCACGGCCCATGAACCTCCAAGTGTCCAGTTAGTTTATATACTCCCTAACCTTCTCCTTCTCCACCAAGGGTAATTCTGACTTCCTCTAGACTTTCCCATCAGTTTCAAGGACCTGGGATTGCTGAAGGCTGCTCCTATTAAAGACTAAGATAAAGCCCCATTCATCACCTTAGCCTTCTCCTTGGTCATTGTGACCATGTCCCCATTCCCATTCAGCAGCAGGCCCACATTCTCTAGAACCTTTTATGGTTGAACATTTATTCATGACAATAAATCTGTGATTTCATTTTCAAAACTATTGACTGCATGAAGAAAGTTCTCCCAATTTCTACTGAGGTTTTTCTGCTAGAGGAGAATATAATTTACAGACACATTTTGACACACTTATTCATAATGAACTCAGCAGGACCTGCAGTTTGCGTAAGTATGGGCTGTAAGATTTGACCCTTATTTCTTAATACCTAAACTGTTTTATTAAACATTCTTAATTCTCGATATTTTAAATTATTACTTAATTTACCTCTTATAGCAGTAACTTTCAGTTGTTCGGGCTACTTCACCATTTTCAACGTATAAAAAGTCATACCTTTTCTGCTCTAGTTGGTGGTTCTAACTCAGCAATGCACATTATCATGTACTTATGTTTTATCAAGTCAGTTTGTGCATAAGGCATTTTGCTTTCATAGAATTTTAGCAGGGGTTTACACTTTGTACACAAGTTCAATACTTTTCTGAACAAGAGTGAATTCAGGCTTCTGTTTGGTTGGGTTTTTTTTTCTAGACCTGATTAAAACCAGAACAATCATGTTTACAACAAGAGGACTGAAATGATGTGTTTTTATTCATGCATTCCGTTTCATCTATTTTAATATGAGCTGTGTAGCCAGTGCTCAAGTTTTATTGTTTTGAATGATTCCCAGCCTTTCCTTTTCTTTTTTTTAAATGATCTCCCCTCAGACTGCAGTTCAGACTTGCTTAACTGTGTGAACACATGCTTAAGCAAATGAATAATTCTGCTGTCACTTACTTATTATTACACATGCAACTGCTTGTAACAGTTAGGAAGTTGTATCATGTTCATTATATGTTGTTCTAAACAGTGTTTAAAATTGGCTCAGATTGCTGCAGGACTATCTTGAGAAACAAGAAAAACACGCATTACCAGACTTCTATAGAAGACGAGGCTCACAGTACTTTCCATTCCTCTTAAAAAGCAGAGCTAAATTGAATAACAAAACAATCCTGGAACAAAACCTGAATCATATGTAACTTCTCTTGAGCATATTTGGAGAAAAATTAAAGTCCCAGATGATTCAAACAAAAGCATTACATAAATACTATTCCTAATTAGATATAAAGGAAATATGTTTTTCCCTTTAATGAAAAGCAGTTGAATTAGTAGCTTCTTAATAATATATCACAGACGAACATAAATTAAGACACTGGGAATTCAGTCATTTGAAGCATTCTCATTCTCAAATGTTGAACTATCACCAGTGAAGTTATCTGAACAGTCTAATTTAGCACAGAGTTACTTTAAGGAATATAGCCCTTAATTGAGGAACTCAAGGTAGACACCTACAACACCTTCTACCTGAGCTTCTCTCACTGTGTCAGGGTAAGTAGACAGCTTTCCCATCACAGGCACTAGTGAATCATCCTTTCCTCCTCATGCCCAGCACTGACTGTTGTTTCAAAGCTTTGGTTTGAAATTTAGATAAGGCAAATACAGTTCTTTTTCAAAATGGCTAGAAAATGCTTCTGCTTTAAAATGACAACTGATGTCTTTGCTTTTTATGTAGAATCATAGAACGGTTTGGGCTGGAAGGGACCCTAAAGCTAGTTGCAACCCCCCTGCCATAGGCAGGGACACCTTCCACTAGACACGGTTGCTCAAAGCACTGTCCAACCTGGCCTTGAACACTGCCAGAGATGGGGCAGCCACAACCTCTCTTTTTGAAGAGCAAACACACATGGTGTAAAAACTACAAATAAAATACCAAGAGCTATCACTTGGCTTATTTTAAAAAAAAGTGTTAACAGACAAAATCTGTTCTTCATTGATGTGTGTTTACACAAAGATGTAAACACAATTGGGATGTGCAGATCTAGGCAGGGGATACTAATCCACTATAAAGATCCACCAAATCAATTGCTACTTTCCAGGACTTACTTCCCTAAGCTCAAAAACACTCTCTATAGTACTCATGTTTCTACAACACAGCGCTGAGTCATGACAATGCAAGTTGAATGGAACACCACGCTTCCAGGAGTATGCAGTAATCTCTTGAACTGTAAACTGCAAGCATAAGTTGGATCCAGCACAAGATCACATCTCGGTCAGATACACCATAGCAAAGGGCTGAAGGCTGAAAGGTTGAGGACTGAGGAGACTTACTTCAGTAATCAAGCGCTGGTAATTTTCCCCAGTCACTACATAGCCTGCTCATACTCTCTTTAATTCTGAGAGAACTGTGAGTTCACAGAGCAGATCTCTTATTCTACAAAGTGTCACAGATACTGGAAGGGTTAAAACAGAAGAACACCCAAATTCCACACAACCAGCATAGCACGTTAGCACAATATTAAGAAAAAGCAAGATACAGCAAACAAGCAACCTCAAAATTAATAAAAATTATCACCTTCCACCCAGCTCTGTATCTCTGCCAAAAGAAAAGAACCTGATAAAACAAGTTGCATTGAAAGCCAACCAGCGAATCAACTAGGAAAGCAAGATCCACAGCTGTGGCCTCCCTCCTTCAGGTGAAAAAACTCTGCCTCCAGCACCCCATGATTAAACCCCAGGGGAGGAGTACTTGGACAAGAGAGGACAGTGTTAGATCATACGCCACATGCTCTCCAAGTATAACTTTCACTTATCCAATCATAAATTAAAAAATTCAAGTTTCATTTCTGAGCTAAATATTAGGACAACTCCCCTGTCCATCAGCACATAGTGTTACTGAGCTCTCACCTTGTTTCGAGAACCTGGGAAACACTCCGCACATAAAACTCAGTTACAAACCCTTGAGGGCACTTAATAATTTCAGGAAGACTGACAGAAAATCCTTTTAAAGTTATGCCACCTGCTAGTCTTTTCAGATGTTTCGCAAGCTGGGATTTCTTCAAGCCTGATCAACAGCGCTGACAGAGTCTATAACTCCTCTAGATTGGGTACAGACGTTACTGAGAACTTTTCTTAACAGCTTTGTCTTTAAAATCTTTGTACCTTATTCCCACATGTGACAAATTAGGTCGCTGCAGGTCTCCTCCAGAAAGCTGTACAGAAGATTTGTACTACTTGAGAATACATTTTATTTTTCCTTCCCTCCTCACCCCTGCCAACTTCAGCTGAACATAGAACGAAATACGCACTGCTGAGTTGGTGAAGAAGTGTCTAGAACAAGATTTTCATTATGATAAATATTCATTAGAATATTTAAATTGGTTGCCTTTATCTTTCAAAGTTCCACGGCATTTTTCACCTGTATTAGAAAAGAACAAGCTGGTTTTCAGAAGCAGATGAGCCAGACTATTAGCATGATAATCAGATCACAGTAACAGGCAATTGTTCTAGGTAAGCCATGACTGCAGCCTCTCCTACTTGTTTGGACAATATCAGAATGTTGCTGGTCAACAAGTAGAAAACACTATGCATTGGCTGGCTGTCTAAATTAATTTGGAGGCTTCATAGCTTCTTGTTTTACATGTGGTCTGACTGGCTCTCTTCTTAGATGACTGCATAGGCCATTTCCTTCTTCTGTATCAGGATAATATCTCAGCAAGCATTACTTAAATATTCACAGTTCAGTTGATTTCATGATGATACTGTTCTATCCTTTCTGAAAATAATTAATTACAGAGTCGTTTTAAATTCTCCCTTTCACATTTCCCCTACCTCCATTCTCCTCACCTGTTCAGTACTCTTTGCAACACAGTTCCCTTCCTCTTAAACCTTCTCCCTGTGAATTTCCACCCTGGGAACCCTTTCTTCCCACGTCTGCACATTCTCTAAGGCTCTACATTCACCTGTGCTGCTCATGTTCAGCAGCGTACAGACATCTTTCCCCAGAGATTCTTCTAATGGCCATTTAATACTGGAATCTAATAAGGTCCAACTTATTTTTTCTCATTTTCGGCTTTTCATAGGTCTCTGGGAATCTTTGACATTTAGAGTTTGTACATGATTGCAATTATCCAAAACCCAAGTAAGGTTTCACCACTTTTAAGATAACAAATTCAACCTAGGCTAAGTTTGAAAAAGAGTCTACCAAACTTCTCAGGAAATGGACTAAAAAAGCAATTTAACTTGAAGGTTTGGAAAACATCAAGTTATGAGGGTTGGAGAGGGTTTTTTTGCATCATAATCCAGAATTTTGGTTCAATCCTTCTGTAAAGCAAGGCATATCCGTAAACCAAGAGATATTTATTGTAAAAGTAATGAACCAAATGGCTGCCCTAATGTGTGTAAACATCTGTGAATGCAGCTTGCATTGGAACACACATTCCCAGGAACCCAAGCTAGCTTTAAATTCACTTAAGGTAAAATTAAGTACCAACAATGAGCACAGCAGTCAAGTGCTCTGTTGAGCCTGGTTCACCTCACTTTGCTTCTGCTGCTCAACTGGTTCAGATATATCTGGTTGTCTGCAGTGTAACAGAGGCTGGGATGATGCCAGCCACAGTGCATGCAGGTTACACAAAAGAATTGACAGTAAAGACAATAACTGTATCAGCTGTGAAATTTACACCCAAATTAGTATTTAAACCTTAATGAAATGACCTTGTGAACCAACTGTTATGAACTAGAGCCTTAATGCGGTCAGCAAGCCTAAGCACCTACATTACTAAAGGTACGGGTTTTTTTTCATGCTTTCTGTGTAGTCTCATGGTACTCCCAATCTTGCTACCTCCCATACAAACACACACCAATAAATTTTGCTGATGGGTATTTTTTAAACATTTTTTCCCTTCCTTTGCTTAACCGCCATATACCTCTCAGGGACCATCACCTGCTGGAATAGCAGCAGATTAATGCAATAGCCATCATACACAAATTAAATGTGCTTTAACACTGTATATTACTATGAATACAAACTTTGAAAGATAAGCAACACTCACTAAACCTAGCTGGAAAAACCCCCAATGTAGTCAACTGTGTTGCACAGTTTGATTCTGTGTAGTCTCTTCATGAATGCCTTCTTTGCCAGAGCATAGGTTACACAGAAAAGACATACAAATGTTTAAAGGGAATCTTCAGAATCTTCAGGAGTCACTTCCAACCGAAACCATTCTATGATTCTATGATATCATAAGCACTGTCACCACTGCTTTACCAGACCTGTGGATTGCTGACAAGTGTGAAAGTACACTGGGGACACCCATGGCACCCTGCTCCTCATCCTATCCTAGGTCACTATCAGAAACAGGAGACCAGATTCAACAAGCCTCAAGTCTGACTTGGTGCAGCCATTTTTATGTGGACTAAACAAGTGGATACACTTCTTCAAACCCTGATATCCATGAATCACATACAGATGCTGATGTAACTGAGAGAGGGTGTGCCTGGAATTATTAAAAGGTAACCAAATGACAAAAAGAACAAAGACGGGTGAAACTGCTTCAATTCCATGTAGATAACTGCTAAGAAATAAGCAGCTTTTGAGACTTCTTACACTAGAAAAGACATAAAGAGGCCAAGCACACAATTAAAGTTGCTGCTTTACAGGCTTGCCATTGAGCAGAAAGGATAACTGAAAGGTTAAGACAGGAGAATGATATCAATTTCTCCACCCTGAAGACAGCCAAAGAGGTTGTCCAAGTTATCTGCTTGCAGCAAATGGGCAGAGGAAAATGAGGAAAAAAAAGTCAAAGTACAAATAGAAAATCAAAAGAATTTACACTGACAGCCTCTCTTCCTCTCTCCTTTGATAACTGTTTCAGTTGAAATAGCTACTACATTTTCAATGCCCAAATTACTCCTGAGCATTGTTGCAAGGGAGTAAAAAGGACCTTTGTATAGAAAAAAAGATTAATTTTAGAAGATGACTCAATAAACAATGTATATGCATTTTTGAGAGAAAAAAATCCAGGTGTGCTGGGATATTAGATTGCATTAAATTGTAACAGGCAGGTCTTACTGAAGAATTCCAGATGGCATGTGGATGAGCCAGCAACCTAAACACAAGAGAAAAACCTAACTGAATATCCAGTCCAGATGTACCTATTTACTAGGAAGGTAAAGAAAAAAAGACAGAAGAAACAAAAGGTATGACATTTTCATTAGATGCCCAGCAGACCTTTTAGGAGACTGCTTTCAGAGGAAGACATCTTTTTCATAACATGATTCCTGGCTAAAGTGGTTTCTGAATAAATGAGTTTCAATATTATTAAACCAAGAGACACATGCTTGAGCATTAAGACTGCTCATGCTTTCTGAGAAATATCACTTTTCTGAAAAATGTAGTCTTTCCAAAACCAGCAGGGAGCTGAACTGTCAGGACGTACTTAGGATTAAAGAGTTTGGGAACAAATTTTATTGAATTTCATACATATTTTGGTAGGTTTGTTTTCTTTCTTCATTAAGTAATGCTTAAAGGCAGGTATGGACAAGCTAGAGTTTCTGTTACACAACAGCAAGCTCCCATGATAAACTTGATTACAATAACCCTTTCAGCAGTGAACTTCCTCCTCAGCTCTTTTTTTTTCTTTCAAATAAAAGCCTCACCCATGCTTCTTTTCGTTCTGCACTACTTTCTATCCTCAACAAGTACTGTGTGCACCTGTTAAAATGCACTAAAAATTACAGAGTTAGACAAGAAAAAAGGTCCCACAGGCAGAAAGGCAGCCACCCCACAAAACTAAGATTACAAGGTATCTCAAAACACCAGCACCCAGAGCAAGGATCACTGCTTGTTTTGGAAAGTAAAAGCAGCATAGCTGATTAGCAGAATTTGTATGGCTAGAATTTTATACCTTTTAGGAGACTTTTCTTTCTCAAATGAAACAAGAATGACCAGCTTCTGTCTCAATTTGAATTCTTTAAATAGTTACCACTAAAAACCAAACAAATCACATGGCAATTAAGCTCATTCAAATTTTCATCAGGAAAAGAGGCTCTTACACGAGACCTTGAATGCTTTGAGAAAAGGATCTCTGCAAATAGAGGAACGTGTGCAAAAGCCAGTCTGGTGGATACACTTTCCAGGGAAGCAGAAAGCCATTGTTGTTTCAGTCTGAACACTCTGGGAGAAAACAAAGCAAACATACTGACCTGCATTCACGAGTTTATGAATAGATTTAGTCAGGAATTACTTTCTTTGGATCAAACCCAGACTAAAATATAAATGCGCAATCCACCAAACCTAGAGTGTGAAACAGTCCGAAAGGCAACAGTTTCCTAAGAGCTGCATGCTGACTTGAAGACATGGATATTAGCCAGTAGAAGATTATAAAGTGATATGAAAGTTTTTCGAAAAGCCAGCGTGAAAAAAAATACAGGGACAACCTGAAAGGATTTAGGAAATCTTCAGGTTTCCTCGTGATGGTGCCACAAACCCACCCCTTGCCTCAGGCAGGTCTCTTTGTCCCAGTTTTCCACCTTGTGATAGAGCAGCACACCACCACCTCCGAGAGCCCAGCCCTGGAGAAGCAGCCACCAGGTACTGTCAGTTGCGTGATGATGGTAAATGACTACCATCAAAAGAAAGAACCAGTATCTTGCAACTGTACTGGCTTCATATGGGGTGCACTAATGCAGGCTTAAACTCCCACATGAAATGAAGGGAAGGAAAAGATACACGGAGCAGCTCATTACTTTCAGCATGCTAACCTAAACGCTCTCCTGGTTTAGAAACAACATGAGATGAAATAATTAATGATTACACCCTAGCACCTTATACACCAGTCTCAGCTAAAAGCAAATTTATTCCAGTAATTCTGAAATTCCATATGCTTAACTTTAAAACCTTAATCGCTACTCAAAGACATGAAAAGAAGATAGCATTAGCTTAATCTGTTCACAAATCCAAGACCTTGCTTTTAGGGCCAAAAGAGAACAGCACAGAACTGAAGGCTGTCTAGAAATATTATGGGTAAAGGGCAAAATCCCTTAAGCTGCCATTTCTGCCATTCCAGGATGGCTCCCCCATGACCTCGAAGTTATTTATTCTTACATGGCTTTTCACATTTCTCCTCTTGTCACATTTCTAGGCCAGGCTTCTTGCAAATGCTCCTTCTTCCTCCTGGTGTTGGGATCATCACTACTATCCAACAGTGAGAAATTTTGCATTGTGAGCTTTTAAACAAGCAATTAGTTTAGTTCCTCCACCAAAAAACCTAAAGGATCACTAGAAAAATTACAGTCATGAAAAATCTCTTTTCAAAAGCACAGTTTTTGCTTAAGAAAACTGTGTAGGTTTCACTGCTTAGGATTCTTTGCCATAGGCTAGAGATACCATTTTTAATCAGCAATTCTGTATACTTTTACCATTTAATCATTCCTCAGCATTTTTCAAGTTCAATGAGAAACATCCCCACATCTCTAAATCTGAAACTTTAAAGGACATAATTTAGTTCACCTAACTTAAAAGCTTGAAGAAGGACTTTAAAAAAAAGAGTTGTTGTGAGATAATGAGTTAATGAAAAATGAAGTTTTACGACCTTAAAAAAAAAAGTATCCCCAGAACACAAAAACCTCAAACTGAAACCCTGACTGAAATCCCAGAGCAAAAAAAAAGTGGTTGTACCACATCAGTCCCAAAAGATCACTTTAGCCTTGCATCCAGCAGCGAGCAGGATAGATGCGTAGGAAGGAATTTATTACGAACCAAGTAAGCCACAATGACACTACCAAACATCTGTCCAGCTTCACTCCATTTATGGCTGAGTCAGCAGTGAGATCTCTGCATTTTTCAGTTCCATATCCCTTTTCCTTTACGTCATTTGTCCAGTCATTATCTGGCCCTTTTAACATCCAGAACATTCTAATGCAAGGAGTTTCACCAGTCACCCACAAAACATACAAAGCCACATTTCCTGCTGCTTGACTCTGAACCTGTAGATCAGTTCTGACATCTCCCAGTCATTCTATTAGAAGAGACATTGAACAGCTGCCACCTAAACACATTCTACAAACTATCGCCGCATCTTCTTAGTCACATCTTCTTCAGAGGTTGAAAGGTAAGTAGATAATATTAATTGTTCCTTGTAGGAAAATTGTCCCTACATCTGATAATCCTTCTTGTGACTCTGAGCCTCTTAATTCTTCTGCAACTTTGAGAAGAGGGAAAGTTAAGAAAAGCAAAAAACTCAACTGGAATTCCATACAGCATTTAAGATATGGATGCATGATAGATTTACATATAACATAATGTAGATTTGGTCTCCATTCCTTTATTAGAAGTCAGGAGTTATTAGAAAATAATTCCAGTGTAGCTGGGCTACAACAACTGCATATTTGAAAACAGCATCATGAAAGGATTGCAGAAACCTGTATAATTAAGATCAGACAGATATTTAAATGAAGGCTGGTACATGAACATAATAGCATTGATAATACCAGCTTTCAGAGAATGATACAAACGGTATTCTTTAAGAAATAAATTCACTTCCTATTTCACAAACGTAATAGCACGGACAAATCTGTTGATTGACATGAACTTCATGGGTGTGCTTGGCCACAAAACAGACATGAGTGGGGAAAAAAAAAAGTCTATCTCCATGCTTTAATAGCAGCTCATGGGTCAATGAATTATAATCTTTAAAAAAAGAAGACCAAAAACGAACATGTAATGCCTACCCACTGTAACAATGCCATACAAAAAAACCCTCAAACTTGCACTGCATCTGTCTTTTAAGGTTGTCTTCTTTCCATTCAATTTTTCTTTATGTATTTGAAGACCTGTATTTTCTGGAATTTATTGGGATTATGAGCTACTTTCTATATTAGGATGTATTGAAGCACATTAGTTTGACTTACATATTTGTACAAAGCTGTGTTGCTAGAATAATTCCCCTACGAATGCTTTTGTGAGTAGTGGGCTGAACAAACTGGTCTTAACAGGTTCTTGCTTGTTCTCTGAGCTTCTCTGGGCATGAGATATTGAACGAATCTTTTAATTAAACACTTGCTTTTATAATTCATTGACAGATTTCTCAGGAACTGCTGGT
>JANHGB010054587.1:41443-61905 GCA_026283785.1 Coracopsis vasa
AAGTGACGTGTTTGTTATCTTCGATACTTCAGTAAATCATGTTGCCCAACAGCCATGGGAGTGACCTGCTTACCTATATATACACATAAATTCAAGTTCACGTGTGCATTTTCAGAATGTAAGAATAAAAACCAAAAAGTATTTTTGGACATGAAAAAAAAAATCAGTCTGCAATGCATCAAGGGTAAAATATGCCAAAAAGTAATGAGTTTTATAACAAGCAATGAAACCTAAAGGTAAACTTGAGATAGCAAAGCAGAACCAACTTTAAACAAACAAAGTAATTACATAAAAGATAATTGGGTATACAGTCCTGAGACAAAAATGTAAGGAAAAACAGATCTATGGCAAGAACAAGCTGTTGCTAGCCCAAGAGAAAAAGGATGCTTGAATTAATTTTGTATGAGGATAAAGATAAATTCCTAAAAGCCAACTAGAGGATGTGTATCTTAAGGATGCATCCCTACTTCAAGCAGAAATGGAAGACGGAATTTGTGTGTAGCTCCACTGGATGACAGATACTATCAATAAAACAAGCTGAAAGCAAATTAGCCATGAAACTTTATGTATACCACTACTAATTTACAAATTCATTTTAACTCCTACACCAGCAGGCTCTTAAAGAAATAGGTATCCCGTGCAATAAAAAGGAAACAAAGATGGCTTCCACCCAAAGAGAAAAGATGACTGTGTTTGTCAAAGGCTACTGGCACAAACCTCAAGATCAGCAGGGATTTACTGTAGTTAAACAAATTGCAAATAGTGAAAAAACCCCACCACAAAACCAAACAAACCTGCATAGAACAAACCCCAAAACTTAAATATTTTAGTCTTTCTTGAGGTATAAAAAAAAGGTTTTAATGAAATGGAATAAGAATACTTGTTTTAGGAAAAGGAAATTTTGCGGAGTAAGATGAAAACTTGCTTTTCTTCTTCTGTATTGGAAACTTAGAACTTCTGAACTAAGAACTAAGCAGGAGCATCCTGCTACTGACACTATTTGTGCTTGTGAACCCTCTGATGGTGCATTTAGGTAAAACTCATTTACCAAAGGCTAGCTTCTAACATACGTATGATTTTAATAGAGGAAGCGATAAACAGGATGACTAATCAAGTGAAGGCTTAGAAAAGAGACTTGGAGCAATGGAATAATAAAACACATATGGAAGACAAACTATTCACTTTACACAAAGATCTTTGCAAAGCACTTTTATCTGTCATATGTGAGGTAGAACTTACCTCCAGCTAAGACCTAAGACATGTCTAACAGTTATGCATCATGATAAAGGTGATATGGAGAGGTGGAGGCTCCTTTTTATTTATGAGGCAGTCACACCCAGAGCTCCCAGGCTGCTGGATAGAGGTGTCCAGACACTATAATACTTGTGGCAAGTATTCTGAATTCAGTTTGGCAGAGTGAAGAATTATGCCCTTCTTATTAGCTGTTCAATTACTAAAATATGAAGCGCTAATCTGCCACCTACACTGAAAATGTGAAATAGAATACAAGGCATACTATACCATTTGACTCATAGCATATTTGAGGTTGGAAGGGACCTCTGGAGCATCCAAAGCCTTTACTCAAAGCAAGGTCAACTACAGCAAGTTGCTCAGGATTGTGTCCAGTCAGGTTTTGTGCATCTCCAAAGATATGGAGATGCACAGTGGCTCAGAGCTGCCTGTTCCAGCATTCAATCACCCTTACAGTAAAAAAGTGTTACGTTTAAATGGAATTGCCCATTGACTTCTGTCCTCCCACTGTGCACCACTGAGAAGAGAGCCTGACTCCATCCCCACTCCTTTCTGCCCAGATATTTATACTCATTACTGAAATCCCCCCCAGCCTTCTCAGTGATAAAAATCCCAGCTCTCCCAGCCTCTGCTTGTATGAGTGATGCTGCAATCACCTCTAACTGCCAAACTGTACACAGGACAGGGAAAAATTGTCAGTGATACAGACTCTGTTCTTGCATTACACAGCACAGAAGCTCATCAGCTGGAGAGACCGAGACTAGTCACATATAGGTGACGAGGCATAAAAAACTCCTTGTGCATGTACACATACACGTCACTACACAGAAAGATCAAAAGTAGATGTGACTCACTTTGTAATAATTATTGCACTTATTTTTTTAAAGCTATAACACTCAATCTTGTACAAATTCAGTATACTTTCGCTATCTGGGAAATTGTCACTTAAAAAAAAAAATCAACTTTAAGCCATTGAGATTGTTTTTGTACAAGCTGAGCCTTACCAAGTTAAGCTTCACCTGTACTTAATGGATACTTAGAATGATACTTAGTATGACTTTAAATCCTTCAAGCTACTAGGAAATAACTACTTAACTCAAATTTGGGCTGCAGGTAATTAGCACAGGACACAGCTAAATGCACTAAAAATCTGGTCAAAATAAAAATAAAATAAGAGACATGTTGAATAGTCCTGTCAATTACCAAGATTTTTGAACGTTTTTGTAGCTCATATTCACCAGACTTGAAGCACAACATGGCATTAGGGCATCTTACCCGCCTGGTTCTTAACAGTCATAATCCCATAAAGATTTTGAAGATAATTGTCTATAGAATATTATATACAGAACACCAAGGAGAAAAGAATGCAGGCTGCATTTTCAGGATGAAGTATTACACAATCTGACTTCCTGTTCCAGGACAATAACCTTATCTCTTGAATTTCTCAAAACTCAGATGTCAAAACTAGATACAGTGATCTCAGAGTCTCAATGAGCAGCAAGATCAGTCCTGAAATATAAGATGCAGGAAACAGCTAGTAAGGTTTTTGCAATTTTCAGCCCAGTGATGTAGTAATAAATGTTAAAACAAAATAAACCTGAGGATGCATTACTAAAGGAACATTGAAGGTAAAGCAGGGAGCATATATTCCTAGAAAGAGGAAGCCACAAAAATACTGGAGTGGCTGGAAATCTATACAATCTTAATGAAAACAAAGTTAAGAGATGACTTGATTAGTATGTGTATCTACTTTATACTTTGGAAATGAAGGGTGCAGGTGTCAGAATCACAAACAAGATGGAGGTCAAAAGTTACACATTCAGTTTTTAGATCAGCAATTTCCTGTAAGCTAAGCAACAGACCACACTAGATATAGATTCATCATAAGCAATATGATTTTGGGGGGTTTATACCAGTTTGTGAATAAAGGGAAGTGCATATATGCTATATAAGTGTTTAAGACAGAGGGTGAAGTGGAAAAACTTCCTCTTTTATATAAAGGTGGAAAAAGATTAAATAGACCAGCTTCTGGCTCTCAAATTGTGAAGTCCCGCTCCCACATCAGGACATGCTACAATCCACAGTGGAAATGTGCTTGTGGAGGTACAGCAGAATAATCTGAACCGACAGCTCTGTGAGAAAGTAAGCTCACAAAGACTGATGACAGAAGGATGCCAGAGGGACTCTTCATCAGGGACTGCAGTGATAGGACAAGGTGTAATGGGTTTAAACCTAAACCGGGGAAGTTCAGGTTAGATGTAAGGAAGAAGTTCTTTACCATGAGGGTGGTGAGGCACTGGAATGGGTTGTCCAAGGAAGCTGTGAATGCTCCATTCCTGGCGGTGTTCAAGGCCAGGTTGGACAGAGCCTTGGGTGACACAACTTAGTGTGAGGTGTCCCTGCCCATGGGCAGGGGCGTTGGAGCTAGATGATCTTAAGATCATTTCCAACTCTAAACATTCTATGATTCTATGACGATTCTATGACATCACCTTCAGTATTGGCATCAGATCATCCTGCATGCCAGAAAAAACTCTATCCTAAAAGAAAGCACGAGGATCCTCCAATTGTCATCTCCTCTCTGCAAAGCAGATCTCCCACTTTGAGGTGTGGTGCAACTGTTACAGCTGCAATTCATGTGAATTGTGTGATTTGTAGGATGGGGGGGTGGGGTATTTTATTTGATCTGGCCAGAATACAAGTTCTATGTAGCCATTTTTGAGAGACAAAAACTCCTCCACAGGATGGAGGTAAAGAAGGACAGAGATATTGCAAATTAACAATTATGTTTTGTTTTTAAAGTTTACGCCTACATTTCAATAGATCTTTCCTTAACAGAAAAAACACAAGACAGAAAAAGAAATCAAGATGTTTTATATTAAAATTATGCCCTTATTTTTAACAGTTGAGGTCATAATTATTATTTATCCAGGCAGGAAAGCAGTGGTATTAAAAATACGACTTATTGGAGAATGGTAACATTACTTGCAACATCATCATTGAGGGCTTAGGCTACAAACACCTTACAGCAGACTAAAACCTAGCTTTTCCTGTTAGCAGATTTGCTACTTTCTTCTCCTAAAAGCTAAGATTTTATTTGAACACTTCAAAAATCCATAACAAACTTCTTTGCAACACAAGCACCAGTGGGCAATCATTACCACAATACATAAGAACCTTAAATAAGGGAAATTTACATTTTACTCTAGACTGTTCATCACTATTCAGCTTCTAGAAGGGCCATAAGCCCTTAAATACATTTTAGGTTTGATATTTCAAGCAGTACAGGAAGAAACAAAATAATTTAGATAGCATCTAAACCATATTTTATGAAAAGAATATGGAATTACAAACAAATTCAAGAGATATTTTAAAGAAGCACCAAAAAGGATAATATATTGGCCCTACATGCAAAGCCAAGTCTTATTTCTGAGTGTTCCAAGAGAAGTTCTGAATATCTTTTCCTCCAAAGGTATTTATTGATTTTATTTTGACTTAGGTAATCAGCTTAATAAGACTGGTTAAAGATTAAAGCATTCCAAGTCACAGAGGGCACTGGTTTCTGCACAGGCTCCAACAATGTGAAATATCAACTGTACCACAGAAGAACAGATTTAATCAATTTATTAGTACAGTGACCAAAAAACCTAAAATACCATAAAATAATTAAGTTTTAGTCTTTTTTTTTTTAATCATTTCCCTTAAAAAAAAAAAATTACCTCTACACGAAAGATCTTAAGATCAAGTCCACGTAATTTCATCTTCTCCGGAAAATGCTGGAAAACATTCAAATATGGAATATGACCTTCAACAACAAACCTGCATTAAAAAAAAAAAAAAGACCAAACCAAAACAGTATTTAGTATGATAAATGCATGCATTTATTCTAAAATTAATATACAAATCAACTTCTGATTTGAAGTAACATGGGTATTATACTGCCTAAGCAATTTGAGCTGAGGCAACACACCCCTAAATGTTCTGTCAGACAAAAACCAGCTCAATCATTTAACAGGCCTTTAAGCTCAAGCTTGGATATGATTGATAAATGGTAATGTTATGGCAGAAAGCTTACAACCAACACGCTTACATGGAGTTTGTTCTGCACATTCTTCAGCTACTGCATTTCTGAAACTGCCTTAAGCCTCCTTTGAATGGCACGAATTTTTTTTTTTGCAAAATTCTAAAGCTCTAAGTAAATTTTACTTTTCAGACACACACTTTCTGCTGGAGCTGCTCCAGTCGGGTAATGTTGTAGGGAGGAAAGTCACAGAATGATGAGCAGATATGCAGAAATGAAACCCCATTAATTACATCTGTATTCGAATTTTTTTTAAGTATTATTTTGCAATGAATAGAAATTATTTTGTATACTAATAAATACAAAATAATTATATTTTATTTGCATCTATATAATGCAATTTTCTGTTAAAAAACAGGCTGTGGTAAAGTGGTTGACAGTAGTATTTGGGATTTTTCTTGACTTTTTCATATATATATATATATGAAGATTTAACAATAGGTACAGTAAAAAGCCACCACCATGCCGAACCCCTGATCTTAGCTGACATTATCTAGTATCTTAGTTGACATTCACATCGGGCAAAGCAAGCACTGGACATCCATGAATTCTCACAAGGGAATCAATGCTACCCTCATTCCAGATTAAGGCAGATTAATGGTCTCTCATAGAACTAAACTAGAACTGCCTCCTGTCTCTTCTCCAAGTCAATTTTGTTAAAAGAGGATATCAAACTTCAGTAAGTTAACATTTCCAACAGAGAAGACCCTGTTCTTTAAATGGTATTAGAGATTTGAAAACTATTTTCTCTCCTGCTAGCTGTGTTATCTGTGCATTATCTCTCTGATCTTGCTACAGAGATTATTAACTTCTTGGGTCTATAAAATCTGCAAGTCCCTTCTGGGTTCCTACAGTGGTTGTAAGGCTAGGTTCTGCAACTGCTCCCAATGCAGGGCAGTACCTAGCCACTTCAATTGCTAGCTAGATCCAATCCCACACACTGAAACTCCAAATTTCATAAAGCACAGCAATCTGCCACTCCCACTCAAAATTAATCTGGAGGGAAAACCAACCAACCAAAAAAAGCCCACAAACAAACAAAAGAACATAAGCAAGGCAGAACAGTATCTTCACAGACAGAGCAGCCACTCTTGAGGAGGATTCACCTCCCTCCCAAGCCAACAGCAATTCACAAGCTCACCTTCCCTCTTCCAACGTAGTGCCCTCACCATCACTTGTTGCATGTTATGTTGTGTATGTTGACTAAAATTCTATTAAAAGGCTGAAAAGTTTACAATTATATCCTATTTTTTCAAACATCAACTGAATTTTCAGTTTAATTAGAAAATGGAATTCAAACCAGATTAAAATGAAAAGCTCATTTCTTAACCAAAACTCTCTTAGTTAGCATTAACCCATCATTTATAATGATTTCTGAAAAACAACAGCAGTCAGAAAAATCATGTTGCCTGATAAATTTATTTTGAAGCTCTAAGTGTTGGTTTCTTAAATGAAGTGGTAAAAGTCATTGTACAATCTTTTCTAATCATGTAGTCTAACAAAATTTCAGTAGCTTTCCTCAACCAGGGTAAATAGCATTTCCTGACCCTGAGTGGAGATGTGCACTGGTCCACACTCTCGATGAGGTTATCATGCAAACCCAGCACTGGTTGCTTGTCCTTGCCATCCCACCCAATCTGCCAAGCAGCTTGCATGTCAGTTTCTTAACTCGTTTTAGTCAAGGTCATCTGCACTAAATTGAAGAACTTCAACTTGAGGTATGGTTTCACAAAATGCCCTGAGCCATCCTAAAACCTCAACATAACTAGTAGTACTTCCCTCCTTCTCATCTGGCTGTGTGCTCTTGTTGCTCATTATCCTCTTCCACAAATGTAACTCATAACAGCAGCAAAAGACTACCCATTACCCTATTGCCAGAAATAAGAGTTTCTTTCACATCACCTGACCAACTGAGGAGGCTCACAGATGGCTCCAACAAGTGCAAGAGTTGGCAGAGGGAAGGGGATGCATCACACAGGAGAAGAAAAGAAGAAAGGTAAATGAAACCTTCCTCTTTCAGCAAGTGACCCATTACAGGCTCAGCTGATGATAAGCTTTGGCTGACACGTGTTAAGGTGCAATCACACAATTAGCTGTCAGATCTGAAGAGCTGGTACCAAGACACAGCAAGCTGCAACCTCCTGAGCCAGCACAGTAGCAGCTGGAAGAGGACCTTCCTTCGGGTGTGGTGTAGTGGTGATTGCAGTGAACCACCCTAACAGCTTGCAGCCTCTGAGACAGGAAATCCCACTCTCCAGTCCTCTGCCTCACACTCCTCCCTGCTGACAAAAGCACTTGTGTGACTTCTCAGACAGAGGATTAGATTGAGAACTAGTCTTTTGTTTTCCAGGGTTTGATTCCAACCAAACGGATTTCCAGACTCAGCTGACTGCAGGAGCATTATTGCCAGCACAAAGCAGAAAGGGCCTGCAATGAAGCAAATTAACCTGCATGAAAGCGCCCGGTGAAACTTTATTTTGCACAATAAATTTTCCGCAGATCTACTTCTTTCACCTAATATACCATAAACAGGATGAATGCTGGTGCCCACAGCAAGAGAAAGAGCAGGGATGTTTATGTAGGACCACAGCAACAGAAACTTCGATCATCTTAAACTGATCCTGGAACCACATCCTTACACTGCAAGAGACAAGCAGTGTCCATCTAAATGCTGTGGGTTGTTTTGTTTTTTAAAAACAGGTTTTCACTAACTTGGCTGTACTAATTCAAAGCATTGCAGCTGTTTAAAAATAATGACATCTTTCCCAGCGTGAAATTACTGTCTCCATACAAAAGAATGCTCTTCTTTTGCAGGTTAAGAGTTGTTTGTACATACTAAAAATACATGAAACAGTGTAAATACCCTGTTATGAATACACTGTGCTGATGATTCAGGTTTTTAACACTTACTCCAAAAGCCCAGATTTGGAATAGCACTTCAGAACATTTTCTTCTGTCTGCTGTTCTTCCAAACCTTTCATTTAACAGACAGACAATCAAAACACTTGCAAGACTACGCTCTATCAGTGAAGTGCTTGGAAACCTGACTGGCAGATACAATACACAGTCCATGTTCCTCTAATTACAGCAACAGTATGCATTAATAAGTACCAAGTATGGAAAAAAAGCCCAGGTCCTCTGCATGCTACAAGGAAATGATGCATCTGTTAAAGTCATAGAATAATGCCACAAACCGATTACAAGTTTACTCTTGCCAGCACAGCTAGGTACAACCTCATTTGAAAAGCATTAGTTCTCAGAATCTCAAAGTCTAGCATCTTGAAACTTCTTCCACAAGCCAACAATTTTATTAATTAGCTAAATAATGTACACTGTGTGGAGTATTGTGAGACTAATCACAATGGAAAAGGATTTAATGCATTGCATAGACTTGAGTAGCAGGTTGTTAAAAATGTTATTTTTAAACCAAAATGTCCCTGTCAGAAGAGATAATTGTAGTGTTTTTCTGCTAAGTGTGTCAAGTAGCAAATAGGAGTATATTTTTGGTGTTGTAAATCCTTTAAAAGCTGGCAGATTGCCCTACCATAGTGCCTAAGCATGTATCACAAGGGAGGAGCAGTAGTCAGCTGACTTTAGGGTAGGGAGAAAACCAAACTGAGGAAAAAACGAGGCAAAACTTTAAGCCAAACTATAATTCAGCTGGTTTAATAAATAAATAAATAAATAAATTTGCCTTTATAGATTTAAAAGGTAATGCTGAATACTTAATGTTTTCTCTGCATAGTTTTCATCTTTGGTCTGTAACTATTTTCATCTGTGTATCTTAATGCATGAAAAAATGGGAACATTGTATGATTTTTTTAAACTTCAATATTCATAAGTTAGCGAACAAGTATTTTAACATAGTTCATACAATATAAAATTCTTTTCCTTCTTCATGAGGCTTGTGAAAGCCAGAGACCTTAAGGGTAGGGAGGGAAGCACGATAATGCAATTACGGTCTTATATAACTATCGTATCATGGTAAAACTTTGCAATACAAATTACATTACTTTAAACATCATTTTCTTCATTTAATCCCGTTCCTATGTTTAGTGCATTTAAAGTCACCGAATCATTTTGATTTACCCACTTTTAAAAGTATCACACCCATAAATTTTATCTAATGAAATGATACCTGTTCATTCAAATAATCTTATTTCAATTTCCAATTACTAGCTTCTGATTATGCTTTTCTGTGCTATTCTTGGTACTTGAATATTTTTTCTCTCCTTTTCCAGCTTTTTTTACTGTTTTCATTTTTCCCCTAAATCCTTTCAAGTAAGTGTGCTCATCTCCTCAAGGATCTCAGTACAAAGGATATTCTCCAGGTTCTGAATTACTTCCCTAGATCTTTTCTGCAGTTGCCAATTTTTTGAAGTGCCAAATACCACAATATACCATTAATATACAAACAACACAACCTACCTTTCCTCTAAATAGTTGACTTTTTTAGCTGATTTTTGTACTTGGTTGTTTTTTTTCTCAAACCAGACTACCATCCTAAGACAGACACTTGTGAGGATGTATTTGCCTCCTATGACTCCACATGCTTTAGAGAGACAGTTTCCAAGATAACGTAACCAAAGAATAGATATATAACTATTATTTTTTCTCCCCAAACGGGATAAGCTAAGCAGTAATTCTTTACTATGAACCATTTTATCTATCTCAGTAATTGTAATTTATTACTTGGATTTTTTGCCATATACAAACATTGTATCAGACAGGATTTATATATTTAGTTTTTCAGTCACTGACAAAAACACAGATTATGCTATGGCTGTTCTGACTCCTACGGAATTTCCCTAGGAAGACCGTAGTCAGCAATACATCTTGTTATTGAAAACTACTTCTGAGTTCTACTAGTTTTTAATCTACTCAATAAATACTTCTGTATGGTAGGGTGCTAGTTTGAATTCTGAATACTGTAGCATTTTGCTGAAAATTTAACAAGTCTCTTTTATGCAACAGCATATCAAGTTATGCAGATACGCTTTTGTGCAATTCTGATCAATGAAGGCAACAACCAGCCCCTAAAGTTAAGTCCAAGGGTTAAACATTGTTTTGCACAGAAATAAATTAGCTAGTATTAACTACTGTATTTGAGCACATACAACCTCCCCCTTTTAAAAGTACTTGCAGAATAGCATTCTTCAATACCCATGCTTGTTGGAAAGTTTGTACAAAGCTAGGAAAGTGCTGGTGGAAGTTCGCACTCCAAGGGGAGAGAGGCCACAGTGGAGTATCAGGCTTCGGTGTATACCTTCCTTGTATTCATCACACTTTCAGCAGCAATATGAGTTATATGCACCAGAGGTGAGGGATGATGTACTCATTACCTTGCCTTTCAGATCACAGGTTATATATTTCAAAAATAAAAAGAACTGAAATCTACCTCATCAACTGAATTCTTAATCAGTTTCTTTATTTTGTCTGAGTTTTCAATTTGATTCGCCAACACAGTCACTTAAGTCTTTCTGTTTCTTAAATTTTGCTGAAGTAACATTTTTTTCACCGTCTTTTTAGAAATACACACTATTTCAGCACTTGTTAAAAAGGAATATCAGTATACAAAAGATCTTGCAAGGAAAATCTAAGAATTCCTGAATTTAACCTATTTGGGCTTAATTTAAAATATTTATGGCTAACAAGAAAAGTTGATTAAATTTTTCATTCATTAAATATGTTTTTCTTAAAATATGTGAATCAAGTATGTTCACAGCCTTGTTGGTAGGGGGGAGAAGGGAACTGCATTGTCAGCAACAGTTCAGCGGTCTCCATTTAGCATCAAACCCTATTATTAGAACATTTTATTTCTATTACATTAAAAGGTGTGTTATTCTGAACTCTAATAATTACAGATTAAAAGATACAAAGACAAAAAAGGACTTCCTGTATTAATTTCTGTGCCCAACTCCATCACATGAAGTTACTTAGCTACCTTTCAGATCACTATATACTAATGGTATTGTTTGTATGATGCCACTTATGTAAGCCCTGGAGAATGTTTACTTATTTAATTCTGGCATGCTGACAACAGCAAATACAGCTCTGATGAATCTTCAGAAATTTTGAAGGAGGAGAAAAACTTCTTTAGCTCCAAAACCTTTTTCCTTACAGGTCTTTGAGATTCACTGCAGTCAACAGAACGTTCTCCAAAAGCAGCTGTGTGAATTGCTACGTCAACAAAAAGACACCTGAACATAGAAAACTTCTCACTATTACTGAGCAAATTAGTAAAAGGGAGACAGTACAGATTTAATGTAAAAAAACCATACTTGTAAAAAAATCATATTTACAAAAAATATATATATTTAGGAAAGCAACAAATATTTCACTAGAGACTCTTCATACCTTAAGAGATCAGCTAATGTCATTGGTTCTCTCAGCCAGAGTAATGCCATGTAACAAAATGAAAGGGTCATTGGCATCGTCATCCTCAGTTTCTCCTTTTGGTTCTTCTTTAAATACAAGCTACCATCTACCGATCCAGAGCACAGAGAGGTACTTTCTTGGGTTTATGTTAAAAAGAAAAGGAAAAAAAAAAAAGTAATTGATATGATGTAAATGTGATTCATGGTATACAGAAAACAAGATACAAGGCACATACAAGGACCCTTGTTCAGTAATTATTAACATTTTGAAATCATTACTTTGAGTAGTTGGGTAGTTTGTGTACTTTTCTACTAAACAGCTTAACTCAAATTTATTTGCCTACCACAATATGAGATGACAACCTGTTTCATAAACTGCTATTCACCTCACTAAGACACTGCACAAAACTCCCTTTGGTACCCATCAAAACAGACCTTTTGTTAGGAGCCACACTTGAACCTGGAGTACTAGAAAGACATTAACTCCTCCACACTTATGAGCTGGAAATACTATTTTCTATTTGAGTGATAAGAGAACAGTGGGAAAACAAGGGAAAATTTTATGTACTTAAATCAATACCTCAGAGTTAGGGATTGAAGCACAAAGTTTTAAACTTCAGCACAGTCAGGACTTTAACAAGAGAATTATTTACACTACAGGAATTTTATTGATGTTAAGGTATGTATCCATCTGCCATATAATCTCTAGCTGTGGAAATGTAGATATTATTTAAAAAAAACAACATATCTAAATTCAGTGAAAAAGAAACACCATCAGAACAAAAATGTAGCAAGTGGTGAAGAGGGTGGAAAAAAAACCTCCACCCATCCAACAACCAACAAAACCTCCCTGTTTCATTACTGATGTGAATCACTAAAAATTAACAGAAGCAGCAATAAGAAATTCAATTTAATAGAGTGATTTACAAGTTGGAAACCTTTTCAGCAGTGAAACTTTGGAATTCAGGGAAGGAGGAAGTATATAAAAAAAAAAGCCTCTCTTTCCTACAGCATTACCCAGCCAGGATGAAGGAAAATGAATTTAAAGCACACCAGCACAAAACATCACCATTAATTCTGTAGAGATTTCCTCACTGTGTTTCCCCACAGACTGTTCACCTCTTCAGACAGGAACACCAAGGGCTGGATCTACAGCTCCCCGGCTGGGAGCTGCAGGGCCATGGCAAGCAGCCTGCAAAAAACAGCTTAAGACTTCGGAGAGGTTGGCAGCTCCGTGGTCACGCTGGCAGGTGATAGCCAAGCCCGTAAGGTGCCAGTGGTCAGCTGTAGAGGCTCAGCGCCCACCGACATGCAGCATGAAGTCACGCCAAACACTGTGATCCTGAGCCAGAACTGGTCTTTGATGCCACCTACCGGCTCCTAAAACGGCAGCCAGTAGCACCATGGTTACAGCAACAGGTTAAAAGAACCAGTGCAAACGTACAACTTGTACAGACTAGGACAAGGTTTAGATGAGAGCATCCTATGAGGTCTATCACGTAGGTGCGTCAGAGAACAAAAGAAAGAACACCAGTTAATTCTTTTAGTCAACAGTTTCACCTTTTACATGGATACTTTGTGCTTAAAGGCAGCTTCACTGCTGAAGCTTCATTATTAATTTCACATTTTACTCAATTTAAAATAATCCTCATTATATTTGTGGCCTTAATGATGGAACACAATTTCCTTTTATTTCTCCCAGCTTATGCAAGGCATGACAACACATAGTTACACATATATAATAATTTAAGAGTTTAATAGGCTTCTCTAGCAACATCTCAGTGCTACAATTTGCTATTATCCCTACACAAAAATAACAAAAAGCTTGCTAGTTGGACAAGTCTCTTAAGGAAAAAAAGGGTGTTGAGGTTTCCAGTCTGTAGCAATAACAGCTCAGTAGAAACAGCACAGAAAAGGAAACTTATGAATCTTCACAAGAATTTATAATTAATTAGAACACATTTAGCATTACTTGTGTTAAATTTGAATACACAAAACAACTTGTATGTTTGATTTACCAAAATATACTTTTAGTGTCACTGAATGTGCTGAACTCTTAATTCATTTCATGTGCTTTTATTGGTATGACTACTTAATAGCTGAATCCAATCTCTGAAACAACAGACCGAGAACACATTAAATTAGGGCCTTTCTTAACACTGTCCAGCAATTCTGAAGAGCTAAACAATGTAACTATAAAAGGCACAAGCACCAAGGAAGAAAGGAGTCCCTCCAGGCATCTAAAAGGTAAGAAAATTCAATGGAATATTTTCACTAGAAATTTTTCCACTCAATTCTTTCCTCTTTATGTAATTTTCCTGTAAAACCCAAGATCTGCTACATGTACAAACAAACAGTGACTCTTTATCTGAAAACTGTGTTGTTTTAATACATGAGCCTGAGAGGTGCTTGCATTATATTCACAAAAATTTGTGTCACCATTTTCCCACTTTTTTACTCCCTGTTTGGATTTTTAAAAGTTTATTAATTTTATTTGCTGCAGATCAAGTTTCTTACTCTGTTACCATTTCTGGCCTTTACAATTGAAGAGAACATGAAACAAAAAAACTGTAGTCTTCTGAGGGTAGACAGGCAGTATCATAGAAGAACAGAAATGGGATATAAAGAGGATAGATAGTACATAACAGGGGAAAAACAAACACTGAAACAAAGAAAGATAAGGCAAGCAAAGAATAAAGCAAAAAAAGAAAAAACATCAGAAGTTTAAAAAGCAAACAAAAGCTTTCAAATGTGCCTTGAAATGTATTCCCAATATCAGACATTGCAGCTTTGTCTGGCATTACACTTGCCCAGTAGTACCAAAACACCCTAATTTTCTAGAACACTTTTTAATTAAAATGTTCAGCATTCTATAAATATTTTCAAGTTGATATTGTGAACAGAAAGGAGAAATTGATGAAACAGAAGGGGTTATAAGGAAAGCACTAAAAAGAAAGTAGTAAAAAAATGAAAGTCCTATCCACAGAGACCTTGACACACTTGTGAGGTGGGCCGATGCCAACATCATGAAGTTCAACAATGCGAAGTGCAAGGTCCTGCGCCTGGTTGGGGCAATCCCAGGCACAGCTACAGGTTGGGCAGAGAAGTGATTCAGAGCAGCCCTGTGGAGAAGGACTTGGGGGTGTTGGTCGATGAGAAACTTAACATGAGCCAGCAGTGTGTGCTCGCAGCCCAGAAGAAGGAGGTGATCCTGCCCCTCTGCTCTTGTGAGACCCCCCCTTGGAGAACTGTGTGCAGTTCTGGTGTCCTCAACATAAGAAGGATATGGAGCTGTTGGAGTAAATCCAGAGGGCCACGAGGATGATCGGGGGGCTGGAGCACCTCCCATATGAAGACAGGATGAGAAAATTGGGGCTGTCCAACCTGGAGAAGAGAAGGCTGCATGGAGACCTCATAGCAGCCTTCCAGTATCTGAAGGTGGCCTACAAGGATGCTGGGGTGGGACTCTTCATCTCAGGGACTGTAGCTATAGGACAAGGGATAATGGGTTCAAACTAAACCAGGGGAAGTTCAGGTTAGATATAATGAAGTTCTTTACTGTAAGGGTGGTGAGGCACTGGAACGGGCTGCCCAGAGAAGTGGTAAATGCTCCATCCCTGGCAGTGTTCAAGGCCAGGCTGGACAGAGCTTTGGGTGATATGGTCTAGTGGAAGGTGTCCCTCCCCATGGCGTGGGGGTTGGAACTAGATGCTCTTAAGGTCCTTTCCAACCCTAACTATTCTACGATTCTATGAATGCAGAGACATAAGATGCAGAAGTACCAAAATATACTCGCATAAAATTAGAAAGCTAACTGTATCTATGGGATAGAAAAAAAGAACCCCAACCAAACAACAAATAAACAAAAAACCCCAGACAACAACCCTCCCCCCTCAAGAGCCAAATCATGGGGTTTTAACATCAAAGTCATGACTGACAGCTCTGCTATTAGTTAAACAACCGCCTGTTCTTTAAAGCTGCAGTTTGTGCACATATAGCTTTGCAAATACAATAGCATTTTTTTTCCCCACTGCAAACAGGAGGTATGGCACAAACTTGTTATAAAATAAAACTTCCTCCCGCATTTCCCATTGTATTTCTAGGTCATGTTCAACTCTCATCTCCTTGGGTGGGCTTTGGGAGGAGGCAAAGTCTTCTGGTATACTATAAAGTACTCTAGTGGCAAACAGGACTGAAAACTCTACAATTTCCAACCAGTTCCTCCAATTCATTCTACATGAATATACTTTATATATATTTATTTCTATTAAAAAAATATACAAAAATTGTTTCAAGATAGTCAAGTTCCTTCCTCCTACCTGAGACCTTGCTAGTTGATGAGGCAAAGCTGTTATCAGTCTGTAGATCACCCTCACTTTCAGAGAGGGACAGCAAGTGAAGAAGGCTAGATCTTTCTGGATCACTGTCCACATCAGTACTGCTATCACATACCTGGGATTTGTAAATAAGTCATTGTATTATTGTCAGTTACTGTTTCAATCTGAAGAAATCAAACAAAACATGATAGATGCAAGTTCAACAGTAAATGAAATTTAAACTACAACAGCTCACATTTTTTCTATGAATCAGCAGTATATAAAGAAACCCTGCAAACCCCCTTATTTTTAAAGGATTTCTCAAGATAAAAAGATTTCTGGTGATGACATTATGTTTCCATCTGTTACAATGACCAAAAAGTTGGCAGTACATAGAATCAAAGCTTCATGAAACAAGTGACTTCAAGAGAGCAGGCAGGAAAGGATGGTAGCTGATGATACATTTTGTATTATAATTTCTGCTCTACCTACTGACTCTCTATGACAAGACAAAGCAGTATTTTTAAATAAGCAGTTTTCCATACTCAGACAAGTATCTGTCTCCCAAAATAGGAAAAAAACCCAAACCAAATCTAACAACAAAATGGACATGTGGAACCCTGTTTAGAAGACATCCTTCATACTGAAGTGACATGAATGCCAGCCAGATATGTAGCTTGAACAAACAAGGATTCTGCTGCTGCTTTTCAAAAAGATACCATATATCTCATGGGATTTGAGCTTTTCACTTACTGATAATGCTTTGACAGTTTCCCCAGCTGGTCGGATGCAATATGCCTGTTTGCTCTTCTGAAGGTAACACCTCCAAAAATTACATAGAACTTCATCCTGATAAATACAAATGGATAGTGATTAGTACAAAGTTTACAAGGTCCCTCCTGCTGAGAGAACAGAGCATAATTTCTAACTCAGGGATCTGGATAATGTTCCAGCTTTAATTTTATTAACTGTGATTTATAAACTATGTTTTAAAATTACCAGAGAAGCAAAGTTTGTTTTCATATGCTCAATGTTTTTAAACAGGGAGTTGTTTCATTTACTTTAAAAATTACAATCTTTTAAAATGACTCCTCCTGTAACACACACCCAGTGTGTACAACTCACAACAGCACCTTCATACCTTCATTTGTGGACATACTCCTAATGCTTCTAAAGCTTCAGCTTGTTTCTTGAGTATGAGCTGAAAGCCTTCACAAACATACCATTCGCAGCCTCCATCTAAATTAGAAAAAGTATTTTATTTTTATTGTTTGTACTGTTTTGTGGGGTTTTTTAACCTTACACACACTTGGTTCCACTTAATATTCTGATCTCTTGGTATCAGGACAGAGACATGTCTCTCTATTTAATAATTTATTTCAGATCCTAGAGCAGAGACCAGCCTAGAGCAGACATTGAATATGCTCCATTATCTCCCATTTATTCACAGTCTCAGTCAAGAAAAAAGCCATTGAACAAGCACTGTTCTCCACACATTTCCCAAGAACAACATATTTCACTATAGCTTCTAGGGTGGCATTTGTAATCAAGTGGAGAGTGACCAGTTTTAAAGTAACTGAGAACCTGTCATTAAAGTGAAATACAGCTACTTTCCCATCCCTGGGCACAGAAAGCTGGAACGCATTACGGTGGTGAGTCAGGCAAAAATACAACCAATATCACCATAGTCTTCACCATTCTTTCCCACCCAATCATACACATTTAAATGAAAGAAACCTTTTTCAGATATTCCGAGCTTCTAGCGCAACATGAATTTCATGAGGGGCAGGCCTGCTCCAATCTATTCACTATTCTCTTGGACTGCATTACATTTAGTTTTCACCCTTACCTTTCTATATTTACAACTCCTTTTCTACAGGCTTTTGTTTTTAGACAATTTCTCTCCATTTCCCAACTTCCTTTTCATTCTCTCCATGACTCTTTTTCGTTATTTTTTCTTCCAATCATGCCTTGCATCTCACCACCTTAGAAGTTAACTACCCAAAGCTTCTGCTCTGCTTTAATGATGTGGGCTTTAACTATTAACCACAGATACAGCTGACTCCTATAAATGCATGAAAATAAGGTGCCACAGCATAATTTAATTGCACCCACAGAAAAGACTGTGTGAAGCTAAGGATTTCTTTCTTAAGAAGCTTGGGGGATGGCTAATGAAACGGTGCACAGCTCAGACTTCAGGAGTAATACAGGATAAAGACAAGTGGAGGTGTTACAGTTATTCCACTTTTTACTCTTCACTTCCACACAGTTGTTCTCTTTGAAGGAATGTAGTAACCCACGGTCACCACAGCAGAGGGAAGATAGATCAGCATATCAGAGACAAAGACAACCCAGTGCTTCATTTAGCATTGTAATGCATTTCTGCTTTTTGAAAGTGGCCACAACAGTAAAACATCTACCCAGCCACCACAGGATACATACCTAGCTCCAGCAGCAACCTTACCATAACTTATCCTTATGGCATCATCATACATAATGACTACTATTCTTTTATTCTTTGCTATTGTAACTGCACGAAATCTCTTCCATGTAGGTTTAGTGTATAGGTTTCAGGGCCAAGTACCTGTATCGCAAGCCACACTGACGAGACATTCTCGGAGCTGGACCATCATCACATCTCACTTACGATGACAGACAACTCTTTTGGTTTTGTGATTATCATCACAAGGAAGGAACAAAGGGATGACCACATCTGAATGCATACCACCATTATCTTTGCTAAGTATTGGCTTCCACACATTAAAGTGGCAATAAGAGACATACAGCTCTGTTTTATCAAAAAAACCAACCCCAAAATCCACCATCAGGCTCACAGAGGTCACCTGTGGCTCATGAAGTCACCAAAATGTGACTACTGAAGGTTGTGACAGCATCTGGGGTTTGTATTTTGCTCCTGTTCTTACAGTCTTTCCTAGCTATCTGCTTTTGGTCACCACCAAAGACATAATGGGCTAGGTGAACCCTGGCTGAGCAGCCACTCTTACGTAAAATACAGAGATAAATTCATACATACCATTTTTTTCATCCTTTCTTGAACCTTTGGAGATTGTCTGGACTCTTGTGTTAGTAATAAAATCAGTGTTTACAACTTCTCTAGTTCTCTGCAAAACAGGAATATACCTTAGCAAGAAAAAAACCCCAGGCCTAACTTGCATAGATTGCCCCTTCATAAAACATAATCGAGGGACTTGTTCAAATTTCCTAAAGTAAAGGGAGACAGAACAGTCTGAACTTCTCATTCAGAAACTGCAAAAATAGAGAATTACTACCCTGGACATATAGGGGCGTACATCAGGGTTCGCCTACCCTGGTACTGTACTGAAGTGCAGCAGTACCCAAGCAATACTTCCAAGGTATCTAGACAGCATGCTGGTACTATAGCTACAGCAACACAGCATTTGAAGATGGCTCATTTTAAATCTTGTGATTTCGAGGAACATTAGTTTTAAACAGTGTCAGGTAAAGCATGAAAAGGAAGAACCGCAACACTATCTTCAACTTCTAATGCCAAGGAGAAAAATCTTAAGATTTTCTTAACATAAAACCAAGAAGCAATCAAAATTAACCTTTTTCAAGACCAGTAGTTTAGGTTTTTTACCTCAGTAACATTGTGGCAAGATCTGCAATAAAATCTCCCTCCATCAGTGAGACCCCAGTTCACTTCTGAACACTGGGCGCAGCGTTCATTAAAATCTCTCTAAGAGGGAAAAACACAAACAGTTTCACATGCGTTTAAGTAAAATAAATAGTGTTATTACTAGTCTTTGGAGATTATTCATACAGAATATTTATGCCCTTTATGTTAGCTCTGGTTGATAAAAACTAATCATAGCATTTGCTATCAGTCATTGATAACTATGAACAAATAATTTCAGCTGGCAAACATCAGCTCTTGTGTATGTGAGCATTAGAACAAGGGGAATAACACATGACATGGGTTGATAAAAGCCACTCATCTGAAACGGAAGCAGAAACAAAAAAGTAGAAAGCGGGACGTGAAAGAGAAAATAACTAGAACTGTGAGGGACCATAAGCAGTGAAGAAAGCCCGCACAAGTGGGTGAGGAGATATGCCGGAAGAGGCTTCAGAAGCACCCACACGAACAAGCTGGGCAGCTCTCTTCGGGCCCCTCACTGAGCCCCAGCCGCGGAAAGCACCTGCCACCGCCGGCTGTTAAGCACCAGCGTTGCAGCCGCCATACCGAGGGGTCCAGCTAGGACCTCGCCTGCCGCTCCAGGCCCCGGCCGTGCCCGGCGGCGGGACGGGACGGGACGGGACAGGACAGGACAGGGCAGGGCTGGGGCAGGCAGCGCCCAGCGGCGCCTCCCCTCTGCCACTGGAGCCGCCAAGCTCCTCCGGACCTGCCCCCCCTCCTCCCCAGCCCGCAGCGGCTGAGCGCCCGGCGGGGAAGCGCCT
>JANHGB010054588.1:0-10110 GCA_026283785.1 Coracopsis vasa
CCATTCCAGTGCCTCACCACCCTTACAGTAAAGAACTTCTTCCTTAGATCCAGTCTAAACTTCCCCTGTTTCAGTTTGAACCCGTTACCCCTTGTCCTATCACTACAGTCCCTAATGAATAGTCCATCCCCAGCATCCTTATAGGCCCCTTTCAGGTCCTGGAAGGCTGCTCTGAGGTCTCCAATTTGGAGGATTGTGAGTTTTGAAATTAAAACAGGAGGAAGAAAAGCATTTACTGAGATTTGATCAGAACAAGCAGGGAGGAGAAAGCCAAAATCTCCCTCACCTCAGATGTGAATTCCTTTTTCCTTGAAATGAAAGATCAGGATGTTCTGAGGAAGTTACATCCCAAAACTTAAGTCTGGACAGTCCTTGAACAGCAAGTGATGGCAGAGCCAAGATCCAAAGGCAGCTGCGTTTTGAGCTTGTCTCAGTACTTTGGAAACATCTGCATTCTTTATCAACATCCATACAGGGTAAAGAGATGAAGCAGTATTTCTGCAGCTGCAGTGGAGTGATGTAACTAGCATACATTTAATTTTACTTCAAGTTTTGGCTACCTCTCATGCAAGGCAATAGGGGATGGTACAGATGGCTTGCATGCCAAAGACACTCAGGGGCTGTGGAGTGATGAGAACTGAGCTTTTCCTGTCACACAAGTGCAGAGAGACTAAAGAGACATAAAAAGCAAGTCTCTCACATAGGTACCAGTCCGCAGTGGGAACCTAACCCTGGTGCTCACTGGTGACAGCTAAAGAACAAGCCTGTTGTATGTGTGCAACAGAGGGATTCTTGAGCATTTACTCCAGATAAAATGAGAACAACCCCAAATACGATATCTAAATATGAACTCTGAATGATGGCTGTGATCAGAAAATAGGTGATTGAGCGTTAGTCTGCTTTATTTTCATGCAGTCAGGTTTTGGCTGTCTATGCTGAAATACCAATAAGAGGGTTTGATCCCATGCTATTTCTTGCCTCGAGGTCAGGGAGATAGCCATACCACATGCTAAGCTCTTCTTAGCTATCAACCTTTTGAAGTTTGCCTGTGCTGACTTATCTCTCAATCCCAAAAAAGCCAGAAACACCCTAGTACTTGGCACTCCAGTGATCCCCTTGATAAAGATACTGATTTCTCATTTTATGAACACATCTATTAGGTTTATGAACTATCTATTAGGTATCTGCTAACACAAAGATTGGACAACAACCTCTCACAGTATCACAGATTGCTTTGATGAGACTTTAAGGGACTTCTCCAAGCTTGACAAAGACCAATTGCAATGAACGTCACAGTCTAATTTAGTCTGAGATGCCTCCACAAGTCAGAGAAATAAGCAGTGCCCAGTTTCTCAGGCAGAGAGAAGACACCTTTTAGTAGTAATTAGCCAGTATTGGTCCTCTATTTCTCAGGGCAGGATGGCTCAAACTACTTTGAGCACATCCTTCAAGAGGGAGCAAGCAAGCACAGGACCAAACATACTCGCGGTTCCTGTGCCTGAGCGTGCAAGTCTGATCAATGGCTGTGCAGGCTGCTAATGAGCCCCCTCATTAGCTGCAGCAGGAGTATTTACCCAGCAGCCAGGCCCTGCAGGGTAATGGCACACTGAAGCACAGCAGCACATTGGTGGGCTCTGAACCATCCTGACATCTATGAATGGGGAACTTGTCCCCATGATGCTGTTGTGTTAACACGGCGGCGTGTCGTCATGGTGTGATATTAACCTGAGTTGTCTCCTCCTCCACCACCAACCTCAGCCACCTCGCTGCATGTGAAAACACAGCTCTTTGCAGCTCTTCACTCCTGCATGGGCTGCTCTCCATCTCCTCCCAGGTCCTTGTTGCAGCTCCGTGGCTTTTGGTCCCAGGAAAACAATTATGCCTGGAGCAGGAGCGTTCCCCAGCCTGACTGATGCTCGGAGAAGATACATGCGTGCTTACTTTCCGATGTTCATTGCTCTAATGGTGAATCAGGTCTGATGTAGACTCTGCTGTGCTTCAATTCCTGATATGACTTGGCAAAGTAATACAGAAGAGCCCATGCTTCCCACTGATTGAATTGCAGTCTGACCTCTCCTGCCTCTTCTCTGGCAAGACTTTTGTTCATCTTCTTTTCTGTGCAGTGCTATCCTCCTCTGATAGCCCCCGTTCCAGTCTGCCAGCAGTATTTATTACCTTTTCCACAGTATGGCTCTGTTCAGTTTTCTTACATTTCCAATTACCCTGCACAGTTGCCATTGATCTGTTTTCTGTTAGCATGAAAATCAGAGCTGTGATCTATATAATTTAAGACTCTACCTTCATTAACCTTCCCTTTGTTTTTAAGGCAGACTATTTAAATTGATCTTTATTAAATAAAATTACAAGAGCTATCAATCCTCATGCTTCATGGTGTAAGTAAGTTGATCAGTGCCTAACTCAGGAAGTAATTGCCAGAGGACCTCTTTGTTAAGCCGCTGTACAATTAGATGTGTTTGAGCAGTTTAATTCCTTCCAAGGAGTACACGGCCACCATCAGGGACAGTATTCTCCACTTAGAGCTTCACTGGCTCATTATGATGTAGAATCAGACAACAAATGGATTGGAGATGTAGGAGCTCATCTCTCAGCTGCCACAGTGGCTAGCACCGCAGGGCTGATGTATTTCCAGGGCCAGCTCCTTCAGTGACATACAACAGCACAGATCATTGACTTGATGTGATACAAAGCCCCTCAGCTGGTGTAACTCAGCTCCAAGCATTTGAGGGAGGGACCTGTTGTTTTGTCCTCTCTTGTTGCTGAATAGAGATGGGCATGTGAATGATGAACCTACTTATGAAAGACACCATTCTCATCCCATTTCTCCAGTTAGGCTGCAGCTACTGATTGTCAAGGGGATATCACACAGAATCAGGATCCTGTGTCATGCAGGGAAACAGAAAAGCTTAAGCTACGGGATGCCTGGATTCTCTAAGATATCTCCTGCCTTGCTGTGGCTGTATGTATCCTAGCTTCTTAAATTGACTTTTCATATTGTCTAAACATATTTAGACACAAGATTTCACAATTACGGGGAAGTTGCTTTCAACCTCCTCCTACTCTCATTCAGATCCATTCTCTTCTGCTCTCATGTTCTTATCATATTTAAGAATTCTGTGTAAATGAGCATTAATGAACCAATTTCAAATTATTTTTCTATGAGCAATTTCAGCTGCAAGACGCTTGATTATGTGAATCCAAATGATGGGGTGGGGGAAGGGAGAGCATAAAACGTGGCTTTGCTGCAGTAACCCGTGACCAATTTAAGTGATGGAGCAAAGGTAAATGCAGGAGGGTTGAGCTACCACCTGAATGCTGCCTGCACAGCTCTGGATGGAGAGGAGATGGTGCAGGACTGTAGGTGCAGGGGAATGCACATGATCACATAGGGGCAGGCAGAGGGGGAAAAGCTCTTTTTCTCTCTCTATTGAAGCCCACTTCCCTGCCCTACCACTGCAGGACATCGCATTGGTGTCTGCAAGCCCATGGCCCTCCTTTGGATGGGGAAAGCAGCCAGCACAATCACTGCCTGGCAGAGAAACAAGCATTAGGTGGTTTGTGGGATGGGTGCCAGCATGGGACACAGAGAGGCTGGGATATTTATACTAAGGCCACGTTGGATGGGGCTTGGAGCAACCTGCTCTAGTGGAAGTTGTACCTGCCCGTGGCAGGGGTTTGAAAGTGGATGAGCTTTAAGGTCCATCCCAAACCATTCCATGATTCTATGATTTTGTGCCACCACACACAGTGCATCAATCCAGGGTCAGAAGAGATTTAACAGCCATGCCTGTGAGGCACAGTAGCTTGTAGGGACTGACAAGACGATATCTTAAAACCTGGTGGTTTATACATTAATACATTGTTTTCCAATGCCAAGTACATTCTACATTTAACTCTATACATTTCAAAGTTAATACAGAAATAAGTAATTCAGCAGTGCAATAAAACATGACTGCCTTCTGACAGCTTTGTTCTTTCCTTTCTTCCTGAGGCATGAGCAGAGGAGCTGCTCTGGTGCAGAAACCTATAACCACAAGTTAAGCCACAAGAGTTCAGAAGGTTTGGTCCACCTCCTGTGGAAGTTAATAGGCATATTCTATCACTCAGAAACCAATGGGATCTGATGCACAGCAGCTGAATCATGGCTCCATGTATCTTTGAGAGGGAAAAATCTCAGTCCCTTTCTGATTTTGGGGCTGGTTTCATTTTGCCTTCCAGCTTGAGGAAAGGGTTTAATGGAGTGGACGCTGCTGGCTCTGGGCTTTGATCCCTCTGCATGAAGGGCTGCCTGGTGCTTGCAGAACAGCCACTGGTTTCCATACTCCTGTTTCCCAGCTCTGCTATTGACTTTCTCTCTGACCTTGGGCACGTCAATTCTTCCACTGAAGTAAGTGGGAACTCAATTGCATTTTATGTTTCTTTATGAGTCAGATTCCCTTTCTGCAAAATGAGGATCATAACGCTTAACTACCTCTCGGAAGTGCTCTGAGGCCGAGCAACAAATTAATGTTCAAGATCCTTGGGTATATATTTTTAACAAAAACCCTTTACAGATATGTGAATTTCAGTGAAAAAAAGTCAATTTGTGGAAAAGTTCTGCAGATGAGGATTGTGTTCAATGCATCTCTTGCCTCGGAAAGAAAAAAAGAGATTTAAAGCATCGTTGTGAAATGGTTGAGATGCCCTTTTTCAACATTTCACAAGTGAAACAGTTTGGGTTTTCATTTGGAAATTACTTTCCATTTATTCTTTTTCATTATATTCTGTTCTATAAATATGACACAAAATCAAGGCAAATTGAGGCATCACGTCTCTGTTTGTTAAAGCGAACTGGTTTGAATTATCTGAAAGGACATTACCTTCCTTTTTCCCCCCTGCCTTAATTCCCTCTGCAGAGAACTCTGACACCTCCTGGATTTGCTCTGGCTGAGCATCTGGCCTGGTTTCAAGAGCCACTGGGAAATGGGATTTCAATCCTCCTCAGACCCTGTGAGGGCATCAAGGCTCTGTGATGCTGCCCCAAATGTCAATGGGGCTGCTGTCCTGAGCAGCTATTCTGCTATAGTGATAATATATCATAGAGACACAAGAGCTGGGGAAGAAGGTGAAAGGCATCCTCTAAAGATGTCCAGTTATATGCAGTTGTGTGACTGGGCACTGATTTACAGAAACCCAGGATTTGAGCTCTGGAGCAGGCTGCCTTCAATGGCTGCAGTCTCTATCATGGGAAACTTCAAAATCATCCTAGGCACTTGTAGGAAAGGCAGAAATGAAGCTGCCCCTGTATATAGCAGGATAAGGAACAGATGAATACCTGCGGTCTCTTTCAGCCCTGCAGGCTGATGCTGCTGTTTGCTTGGGCAGCATAGTGCTGATGGATGGAGGTGCCCTGGGAAGGCAGAGGGACTACAGCAAGGAGAAAGGTAGGGGAAAAAAAGAGGGAAAACTGAGCTTTAAATAGGCACGTAGAAGCAAATGGGAATGAAAGAGAAGCAGAAGGGGAGCTGGCTGGACTCACAAGGCACATTAGCCAAGGGAGGAAGCATGAGATAACGCCAGAGGGGTCCAAACACAATGAACACTAAAAGCAAAACTAAACTCAGCTGAAACACGGTCTTTAATGACCATTGTGCATTGGATCTATAATAATTTGGACAAGAAATCAGTTACTAAAAGTTATGCTTCTTATAATGAAAGTTTCTTCTCATGTCCTGAACATCCCAGCCCTTCCTCACTCACATCCCAAGAGCAGCTTTAATTTGGGCTCCCCTTCTGTGTGTGTTTGCTTTCCCCCTGTTCCAGCAGCACAACTACCCCAGCCATTCACCAGGCAGGATCAAACCAGGGCTGTGACTGCATCCCTGAGATAAGAGATCTCCCAGGCAGAACACAGGGATGTTCAGCACAGCGAGTGGCTGATCCAGCAGAGTTCAGTGGAGCTGGACAAAGACCAAGCTGCAAATGATGCCTCATCTTATGTGATGCCAGCTGCCAAATGTCTTAATAGCCAGCAGCCCACTTTATCCTCGACTGCAGGGGATACAAAACGTTGCCTGAGAGATGTGGCATGAGGTGGAGAAGGGGCAGCTTCAGTCCTCCTGTCCCAGTCTCTCTGTATTTGCACATACACCTTGGTAAGGCCATAGCAAACATTGCACACCAGTGGGGCAGCCAGAGATGTGCGACAAGGGTCTCCCTGCGGTGTGAAGGTCAGTGGGCACTTACAAACTGATTTGAGCTGGGTGAAATGCACCCCGGGGTTGCACAGTGGAGGTTTCTAATGCCTATGTGGAGCCAGCACTGCTGTCAGCACACTCCTGCATTGCCACAGCCCTCCCATCTCCGAGACAGGACATTCAGCAGTGCTGCCCCATCCCTGGCAGTGTTCAAGGCCAGGTTGGACACAGGGGCTTGGAGCAATCTGCTCTAGTGAAAGGTGTCCCTGCCAATGATAGGGAGTTGGAACTGGTGGAGTTTTAAGCTCTCTTTAACCGAAACCAGTGTGGGATTCTATGAAATTGAAGCCTGTGGGGTAGGGCCTCAGCTCTGCAGCAAGCTCAAGCAGCAGCATTGCATGACTTGACTGCACCATTAGTTCCATATAATTCTGTACATTCTCTCCCACATGAGGAGGAAGCCTTGGAAATGTCTCACTGGAAATGTCTCAGCTGAGCTGCCTCCCCACATAGCTGGAATTCTTCAGCCTGCCACATTCCGGGCTCGCTCCGATAAAGAGGAATGCAGCTGCTATTTAAGATCTCTTGAGGCTCCTGTTGTAAGAACAGGCTGTGGTGCCAGGCAGCCTCACAGAGCCTGCAAACAGCAGTGCTGGAAATGGCTTCAGGATGTTTGGAAAGTTAAGAATTTCACAAGTGATAACTGAAACTGGATTTAAAAGGTGAAGTTAGTGTTGAAGTGCTGCAAAGGGGCAGGGAAGACCTGATCTTTTGGCTTAGCTCCTAAACCCATTTGATTTCTATGTTCAGCATAGGTGTACTTCCATGGATTTCTGAGAGCCATGGGGGGATTTGGGAACCTGGATTCTGTTGTGTTGCTCTTTGAAGCTGGGCTCCAGAAATTGATGTGGCAATTGGATTTTCCCATGTGCTGGCTATCACCAGGAACATTTCTGATCCTCTGGGATGTGGGTCCTCCCCGAAGGGACCATTCTGAGCTCCTGTGGAGCAGTTTGTGTGCGATTCCTGGGTCTGTGGTTTGCAGCTGAGTGCACGAGTGTTTAAATAAACCTCCTGTGTTCTGTTTTTAATGCAAACCCATTTATGCTGACTGTTCTGGACGTGCCTTTGCTTAGTAGCTGGAGCAGACCAAGGTGCTCTGGGGCAGAGCAGAAGGGCCAATGCTCTTGGGCCTGTTTCAGCCCCAAGTCCAGCAGCTTAACTTTAAACTCTGCTGGTAAGTGACATCAAGGAGTAGTTGGATGTGGAACATATACATGCTTTCTCTTTCCTTTCTGCTGGTGAGGCTGGGCACAGGAGAGAGGCTCCTGGTTTAGGCTATTGGGAAAATGACTATCTAAACTGGGATGTAAACTGTCTAAGCTGGGATGTAAAGCCCACCTTGATGAGGAGTTGAGCCATGTCTGCAGCCCTTCTGTGTGAGCGCTTGGGAGCAGGAGCTCTGGGGAATGGATTCTGGTGAAGAACCCACTTCAAAAGGCAAATACACAGTGATGACTGTTCTGCTGCTGCTCTGGTGAGGGTAAATCTCTTCAGTATAGTTTTCTTGTGGTATAAATGGAAAAGTGGATGCTTTTCCTAGCTTTGTATGGAAACAGGATGGGGTTAGGGAATGACATCCACAGTGTGTGGCTCACAGATGCCACTCGCTGGATGGAGGGAGGCTGGGTTTGTGTGGCAGGGATCTGCTTGGACTGTCCCCTTCATTCCAGCAGAAGGGATCAGGGGGCTGCCTGTGTGCTGAAGGATCTGCTTGGCTTTGGCCTGAGCAGCACTGCTGAAACCAGAGAGTGAAGAGCTTCCTTGTCTCTGGACACAGGTCTTTGCTCTCTGCCCTTCCCCAGTTCTCCCTTCCAGACCAGATTTGACTGTCTACCTTTGAAGCTTGATCATACATTGCAGAGAGCTGGTAGCCCTCTGGTTTCCTTACAATAAGATACACCAGAGCAACCCCCCCGTTGTGTGGATGGGTGCCAACTGTGCTGTTTGTGGGGCAAGTCCAAGATTGCTGCATGACTTTTTTCCCCTTTCTTACACATCTTTTATTCCAGAAGAGCTTGAAGCAACGCCTCGGGAAAAGCAACATCCAGGCCCGGTTAGGCCGACCAGCGGGGCCCCTCGCTCGTGGAGCCATGGGGGGAAGAGGATTGTCCATGGGGCAGAGGGGTTTGCCACGGGGAGCCATGCGTGGAGGCCGGGGAACCAGAGCTCTGCTGCGAGGAGGAATCCCACTCCGAGGTCAGATCCCAGTCTGTGTAGCACTGGAGCTGCTGGGCTGTCACCAGTGATGCTGTTGACAGTGTGACTCTGATTCTGGCGGAAAACTGATTGCTTTCCCATTGGAATTCCCTCTCTCAAAGGTCAGAGCCTGCTTTGTGGAGGACGAGGGATATCCCCCAGGATGGGCCTGAGGAGAGGTGGCCTTCGAGGCCGTGGTGGCCCTGGAAGAGGAGGTCTGGGCCGAGGCGCGATGGGCCGTGGAGGACTCGGAGGCAGAGGTTGGTGCTCACATGGGGGATAACACACAGGGAGCTGTAATTCCTTCTCCTGTTCAAGGCCTAGAACACATGAGCGGTGAAGCCCCAAACCCCTCTGAATCCATGCATGGCATAGTGCTAAATGAGGGATTTGAATCCCAAAATACCCAGTGGGGGGACAGTGAGGAAGACTGCTCTGTCTCCTCGTGCTGAAGGACATGATGCAGGGCCTGTGGAAACCAAGAGGCTCTTAAAACCATCAGGCAGGGGCAGATGAGCAGAGGAGAAAGTCCGAACCCTGCAAAATAAGCTCCAATTCAGCCTCTGGAACTGCATCAGTTTGGATAAATGAGAAGGGTGAAGCAGGAGGAAGTGAGGAGACAGCTGTGCTGGGGGGTGGTTCCTGTTTCAGACAGATGTTTGGTTAGAGCAGCAGTCAGATGTGCTCTCATGATCCTGTGGGATTGGCTTCATGTTTGTGGGAGCAGTTACCAGGAAGCTGCTGATCCCTCCATAGCTTTAGCCTGACACATTTGAGCTCCTGAGTTAGCCTGAAAACCTCTGGATTCCATGGCAAAATGGGCTTATAAAGTGTGATGCTGTTGCTCCTTGGCCACCAAAAGCTTCAGCCTGAACCAGAGGCGTGTGGAATCTCGGGAATCTCAGCAGGGGAGGTGTGTGTTGGAGCTGGGATTGGGCATCTGCATTCCCAAAGCCCATGCTCGGTGTAACCATCCTCTTGTCCCACCACAAGGTCGTGGCATGGCCGGCCGGGGCCGGGGTGGCTTCGGAGGCCGCGGCAGAGGCCGGGGCCGAGGCAGAGGATCGGCACGGCCGGCACTGACCAAGGAGCAGCTGGATAACCAGTTGGATGCCTACATGTCTAAAACGAAAGGACACCTGGACGCCGAGCTGGATGCTTACATGGCTCAGACAGACCCTGAGTCCAACGACTGAAGGGCCATTCCCAGAGACCTTGTGGAAGTTGGTGTGAGGTGCCCGTAAGCTAAACATGGAAAGCCTGATTCCCACCGGGAGAAGCCGCCGGCATAGGGAGCAGCCCGGGCTTTAGTGTCTTCCTTTCACGTTTTGATACTCTCTGTTGTATGAAACCTCTTCCTTTGGGATTGTTTTTATATCTTTATTTCTCCTCTTCCCCCCCTCAACACGAACGGGAACCCTCTGACATTGGTGCTGGTGACACGATCCCGTGGTTCCGTGCCTCTTCTAAGCTCCGTGGTGGCATTTTGGGATCACCCCCATCCCCAAACGCCACCCCAGGGCTGAGCTTACACCCATGGCTCAATTTGAACCCATCTTGAAGCAACAAAACCCCCCTTTATCCTATGGAAGATGACTTGACAGCTCAGTCAAGGAAACTGCTTGCATCTTGGGGGCTGGAGGGCTTCTTTCTAATG
>JANHGB010054590.1:10010-20833 GCA_026283785.1 Coracopsis vasa
AGCACACACTGAAGCCGGGTCATGGGGAGCTTCTCATCACCCAACACCCAAGTCCTTCTCCTCAGGACTCCATCCAGTCTCCCCCAGCCTGTGTTTGCGCTGGGGATTGCCCCGACCCAGGGGCAAGGCCTTACAGTTGACCTTGTCACTGTTGAAGTCCTAACTTTAATCATCACAGTGCTTGGATTCAGATTATATCATCTTTGCCTGTGTTTGTACTGAGTACTACAAAGGTATTAAACATGTTTCTGTGGACGTGATCTCAAGTTTGCAAGGAATCATGTGAATGACGGAACGCAGCTGTGAGTTCTGTGCTTAACCAGGAGGCACAGCAGTGGACCTGTTCTCAGTATGACCCGTGATGCAGATGAGAATATGTTGAATAATGTTGAACTGTGAGACCTGAGAGCTGTCAAGTGGCTTCCCCTCACTGTTGTGTTGCTTTACTCCTCTGGATGCTCCTGCAATCCTGTCCGTAAAAGAAGGCAAAGCAGAAACCTGGAACCAGTGTTTAGCAACCTCATAACTCCTAAACAATAACTTGGAGTTAAGAGACGGAATTTGCTCTTGAATTAGCTGCTCTCAGGGTCACTCTGTCATGCAGCTTTTAGGCTGCAAAGGCCTGAAGGGTTGGGATTTCAGAGAGCCTCTCTTGCAGGGAAGAGGATGAGTGTCCCACAAGCATATCAAGGGTCAGGAGCAGATTGTGGTGATGGTGGGGAAAGGTGTTGTACATGGTGATAGGATGTGAAATCTCTACATCTAGCAATCTAAGGGGACCAGTAGAAGGTAAACCCCTCAGAGTACGTTGGAGCTGCACTTGGTGACTGTCATTACTCAGCAGCTGACACGGTAGGAGCTAAACCCATTCATTATTTTATCCTTTCCCCTCGTGGGGAGAGCTGCTCTCAGAATCAGTTCCCTCTGTTGCTACCTCGAGATCCAGAACTCTTCCCAGGTTCATATTTTGTCCCCAGGCAATTAATGGTAGAATAAAGGGAGCTCTGTGTCTTGAAGCCATGCAGAGTTACTATCAGCCTGCTGAGATGGGGGGGTTAATCTTCCTTCTGCATTCTAAATGAGTGGGATGTTTTCCAAACTGGTTTTGAATTGCGGTAGGCTGAAGATTCCCATCTTTCCACTTTCCTGTGGCCACACGGGCAAATCAAGTCATTTTAGAGCATCTCCTAGTAGTGGAGAAGTGCTTTTACCACTTGTATTGTTGATTTTTGTGGAACACAACTTGAATTTATTTCCCTTTATGGTGGAAAACATATTCAGAAAGGAAGCTTTGGGCTCCTTTTAGTCTCAGAACAGTTCAGAGGTTAATGGAACATTTTCAAAAGCATTTGGATTTCCGCACAAATACCAGATTTTGGGAGGTACAATGATGGCTTTTTAATAAGAGGGTAGGAACCTAAAGATGTGTGTGTTGTAATAAATAAACCAGAGCAAAAGAAAGTAGATTTCACTTGAGAACTTGGGCTAGAAATCCATTAGACTGTGAAGAAGGAGGAGGCTGAGTTGTTACCAACCACCTCTATGTTTGCCCAGGGAAGGGTCAGGTAGATAACTGTCAAAGCAAAAATCTTCCCTTTGTGAAGCAGAAAAGCATCAGCAGGGATTAAGTGTTCTTCTCAGTCCTGGGCATTGGGATATTTTAGGAATGGTTTGTAGGTATGTGTTTTTCTAGAGTCTGAAGCAGGGAATTCTGCCTCGGATTAACTGTGACCTTTGGCAAAGCACTTGTTTTGTTGGCTTCACCTTGGAGCAAAGTAAACCTCCTGTCTGGATGTTTCAAGGATGTTGTGAGTCTTTGTCTTGTATTGTTTTGGTGAATTCCACTTCAGTCTCATATAATTATGAGCAAAACTAGCAAAAATGTCTTGTCAGGCCCATGTGGGTCACTGAGGGGGAGGAAATGAACTTCTCCTCTCTGCTTTTATTACACTCTCTCAGAGGCAAAGTAAGGTACTGACTCGAGATTTCAACAGCAGATGAGGTAGGTTTATCAGGGATAAATGTGAGTGCTCAGTGTCCCTTTGTGAGTAACAGCAAAGTTTGATTAGATTTGGCTATTGCAGATAAATTAAGTAGTAGAAATAAGGAAGTGTGTGATGTGTATGTGTGTTTTAAAGCTGTGGTTGTATCCTGTGCTTGAGCTCGGTGGTAATGAGGGTGTTCTTTGTGGCTCAAAGTTACCACACTTCTACCGCACAGAAATGTGGGGTTTGGGTACAACACCGTGGTATTTTGTATCATACCAGGGTAGTTTCTTTTGTTTAATAGATTTTATTCTCAAGCAGTGTGAGTTACTCTTGTCCAGGAAAATCCCACAGCAGCATTAAGCTCAAATACCATCCTGTTCATGTGGGTGCTCGTCCTTGAAGCCAAGGGTGTCATCCATGGGTTCTAATAAAAACTAATTGCACATGCTGCTTTGATGGGCAGTGAAGCTCACTTTATCTGGTGCTGAGGTGCTCACAGTGCTAAGCCATCTCAAAATGTTACTGTTAGATAACACATAACTTTCAGGTTATGCAGAAGGAGAAGTGGCTTTTGATGATGGGTCCTGTGCAGATGCACAGCTGCTCTCTCTGGGCAGCTCCTGCTCACACAAATGAAGCAGTGGGGATGCCTCCCGCTGCCACAGATACTTTAAGGGGTCCTGTAAGTATTTTAATGGCAGGAGATGTTCGTACCCCGAGGAGTTGATTCCGTGCACTTGCGGAGTTGATCATTTCTGAATTCCTGATACATTTTCTGAAATCAATAGAAATCCATTCTTGGAGCCAGCTTCAAAGCTGCCTTTGAACTTGTAAGAGTGAAGCTGCCTGAGAAATCCTGATAAAAGCAACCCCCTTGAGTTAAATGAATTAATACTTCTAAGTGTGTCAGAAGGAAAAGCTGTTAGTGGAAATGTTGTGGTTGGGGGGGAGCAGATGCAGTTCCTGTCCCTGTACGTACCACTTCATTTCCATCTGGCCACGTGCAAGCCAAGGTCTTTTACCCCATTTGAACCTACAACCTTGTGGGAAGAAAATGGTTTCTAAATAACATAGGTTAGTGGGTAATAACAATGTTTTATAGAAGAGACATTGATGCTTTCCTCTCCTTGCCATGAGTGGGTAGTAGTGCTGTGTGTAACTTGTTCAGCACCTGATACAGCCGTTAGTTTTGAATAGTGACATTAAAAGAATGAATTCTCATTCTGGGGTAATTCACTTGTATAATACACTCTGCTTCATCCTCTTCTTCCCCCAAAACCAGCCCAGTAATCCCTGCACCACAAACTGATCATGCTGAAGTTTGAATGTGCTGGCACAGCTCTGCCCTCTTGTGTGTGTACATTAATATCCATGACTACAGAAACAGGGAAACCTTCGCAGGGACAGGCTGGTAGCACTAAAATTTGCATGCTAGTTTTTAAATCAGAAGATTTATAGTTCCAGTTCCAGCATTACATCTTTTAGCAGGTCTCAACCTACTTATTTCCTGTCTGTAAAGAGGAAAATCTGCTTCTCAGGCTGGTTGCAAAGTGAATGACAAGCGCCATCAAAGTGCCTCTTGCAGACAGCGAGTATAACCTGAGTGTCTTTTGGTACTTAAGAATCACAGTGCCCTGGATTAGGCTGAGGGGGAGTACAGTGGAGTGCAATAGCTCAGCTTTAGAGGGTCTAACTGTCCAGTTGGAACGTGTTGCTTTAGGATCACGTTTGAATTGGTAAATTCAGGTCGTGCAGTTCCTTTGAAAGTCAAGGCAAGTTTCTGTTGTATTTTAAAGCATTCAGCTTCTGCTGGCATCCTGCTTACAGGTAAAATGGCATCTCCTGGTGTGGGTTTAAAAATAGTTGTATAAAAATAGTGAGTGACAGATTTAGGAAGGGTGGGATCCATCTCTCTGAACTGAGGTATCTCTGAGGTAGAACAAGTCTCAGCAGATCATCTGTGCTCTGTAGTTAGTGGAAAACCCACTGATGCCATTCCTCTGCGTTCCCCCAGCCACCGATCGTGGGATGCAAGGAATCCACTCCCGAGGATATGTATTCCTCTCCTTAGAGACAGCCTAAGGCAAGTAGCTGGGATGTCTTAATTTTCAGACACTTGAGTCAAAGGAGATGCATTTGCTCAGTGTCAGAGTTATTGTTGTCTGTGCAACTTGAAGTGGAGCCTTTGAGTCTTTAGTGGCGTAATTCCCCATTGGCTTTAGCCTGGGTCTCCAGCATCATCCGCTGAACAGGAATGATGGGACTGGCTTCAGTGTACAGCCAATTGTGGTGCTTATATTCAGCTATCAAATCCTGTAGGATAATTCCCCGATGCTGCAAGGACCTTCTGTGTTGTACTCAAACTGCCCATGACACCTTAAGGTCTCTTAAGAGGCAACACTTGCTTGTGAAGAAGACATCCTGGATTCCCCAGTGCTTGAGGTCTTGCTTCTGCAGAGTTGCAGATCAACACATCCATGGCTGGAGCACGGCTGCTGCCCACCCTGCCTGCCAGAGCGAGTGTTGCCTGGGAGATACCAGCTCTCCTGTCTTTCCAGCCCAAACTGGTGGAGGGATGGAGTGAGGACAGCCTCTAGGTGTTGCTTCCTGTTGAGTGAGAACTTTCAGGGCTGCATTGTGCCCCCCCCCTTACAATTTCAGTTTGCTTTTTAAGAGGAAAGCTTTTTCTTACAAATGCCTTATAATGATTTTAGCTTCAATTCCTGTGGAATTCCTCGTGCTGTAGACAGAAAAAGACTAAGCATAAAGAATATAAGCCAAAGGAAGGATTAGACTGGAAATCCCCAAACTGCTATGCTCTTGATACTGGAATTACTGAGAAGCTGGTTACACAGGTTATTTTGGGAATGCCTGCAGCCAGTGTGGCTTTGTTTGCAGGGGAAATATCTTCCCTCCTTGCTTTGCTGTGGGAGGAGACAGTGAGCAGTGGTGCTGGATTTGGCTGGGATACAGTTAATTTTCTTCGTAGTAGCTGGTATGGGGCGATGCTGTGGGTTTGTGATGGAATCAGTGTTGATAACACAGGGAGCTTTTAATTATTGCTGAGCAGTGCTTACACAGAGTGAAGACCTTTCTGCTCCTCGTCCCACCCCACCAGCAAGGAGGCACAAGGATTTAGGAGGGCACACAGATGGGACAAGGGATATTCCACACCTTATGACATCATGCTGAGTGTATAAAGCTGGGGGAAGAAGAGGAATGGATGTTGGAAGAGATGGTGTTTGCCTTCCCAAGGGACGTGTGCTGGAGCCCTGCTGTCCTGGAGATGGCTGAACACATGCCTGTGATGGGAATGGGGGAACGAATTCCTGTCTTTGCTTTGCTTGTGTGTGCAGCGTTTGCTTTGCCTGTTAAACTGTCTTTATCACAGCCCACGAGTTTTCTCACTTGTCCTCTTGATTCCCTCCCCCAGCCCACGGGAGGAGCGAGCAAGCGGCTGTGTGGGGCTGAGTTGCCGGCTGGGGTTCAACCACAACAGCCCTTTTTGGCACCCAGCGTGGGGTTTGAAGGGTTTGAGATAACAACAGATCTGACTGGAAAGCTCTAGGTTGAGTTATAGCCATGTGCCTGCTGTGGCAGATGACTGGGGCATCGCTGCTGTGTCTGTGCTGCTGTACTGGGCGGGCTGGAACTCCAGTGGGAGCTGGAGATGAAGGGATGAGTGACCTGTGGATGAGGAGCAGGACAACCCAAAGTGGGCTGTGAATAAGCCCACATCAGAGCAGGTACATCTCGAAGTGTTTGTGGCCATGGTTATATCTGTGCTGCAGTGGGTGTACCTCTGAAGAGATCATAGAATCCCAGGTTGGAAGGAACCTCAAGGATCATCTGTTCTAACCTTTTTAGGCAAAGCATGGCCTGGACTAGGTGTTCCAGCACCCTGGGAGATTATTCCAGTGGCTGGTTGTGGAAAATCTTTCTCTTGTGTCCAGTCAGAATCTCCCAAGGAGTAACTTGTGCCCATCACCTTTTCCATGGGACTCCTTGTAAAAAGGGAATCTCCATCTTCTTTGTAGCCACCCTTTCAATACTGGAACATGGTGATAAGGTCTCGCCTGAACCTTCTCTTCTCCAGCCTGAACAAATTCAGCTCTCTGGGCCTTTCTGTCTTCATGATCTATAAGGATCGTGGCCATGGAGAAGCCACTCACCTGGAGGGGCTGCAGCCAGAGGTAAGGCCACGCTGGAGTAGGTACATCTCCGAAGGCAGACAGTGTGGCTGCAGTTAATACCTCAGACCTCCTGTGCTGCTGATAAACCATATTACTCAGAAGCCTGCTGTGGTGGTGCACTCAGTCTCCTTGCCTACAAGAGCTCAAGGCATCAAGCAGGAAACAAATGGTTTAAATGAAGAAAATAACAGTTGGGGTGCTGTGCCAGGGCTTGGCTGCTTGAGCAGCTCCAAGCACAGTGTCTGCATCCTCAGGGATTTGAGAACTGTTGTGTGAATCAGCCTGCTTTTTGCTAGATTAGCTGGTGTTTAAACCCAAAAATAGCAAAGGCTCGCTCAGATCCTTGTTTTCCTTCTGTTTGGAGCGTGTGCCTCTGCTCAGCAGTCAGTGCTGATGAGCAGAATGAGCTCGTGCAGAGGAAACACTTTCAGGTTTCACTTTTTCTTAAGCAAATAAAGATGATGATACTTCAAATTCCTTGTTAAAGTACTCATTTGCCACTAAACTCCATAGAATCATAGAATCAACCAGGTTGGAGAAGACCTTTAAGATCAAGTCCAACCTTTACCCCAGTGTTTATTTGCTTGAATTGAATTTGAAGCTTGACTTAAGCTCTGTTAGGCTTGATTCAGTTCTTTTGTGTAGTAGTGATTTTACATCAAATGGAGCAAGGATTGTGGAGCAGTGTCTCGCCAGGCCCGTCCTGCTAATGGAGATTTCCCAGTAACCAGCCTGATTCTGCACTGGGAACCTCACTGTGGCGCTGGGAGGACCAGGGTGTCAAAAGTGTGTGTTTACAGATCTTCCCCCTTTCCCTTAAGGTTAAACTTGAGCAGCACACACTAAAAGACACCTATATTGAATAACCAGGGTAGGTATTTGTCTTGTGAGTGAAACCATTGCTATGTGCAGTAACTCAGAACTTGAAACGCCTTAAGTCAGAAAACCCACTGAAGTCTGAGCTAGCAAGTCTTCAAGATTTATACAGGGTAAACTAACAACAGAAAATCCCTTTTTTTTCCTTCTCCCTCGTGTATAAATCAGGTTTAAGACAGAATTCCAGCTCTTCCCTATAGCTTGGGCTCATTTTCCTGCAGGGGGAGGTGTAGAGTCAGAAATGTTGCTTTTTGCTTGAAACCTGCTGTTTTCCAGCCTCCTCCTCGCTGTCCCTTCGCATTGGGGAGCTGTGCCTACACCCCAGGAAGATCACACCATGAATTACGACTTGGTCGCCAGCACCGGAATTGTGTCTGATGAGTTTTATTAACCCCAACTGCCTGGGAATAATGAACAGCCGTACGGTTTATGTTTGATTTAAAGGTGCACCAGCAGCAGTTTGCAAAAGGGAAAACAAGGGAAGGGGATAAACAGAGAGGATGGCTACAGCAGGAGCTCTCCTTTTCTCTGCTGTTTATATCCATTTTACAGGTATTGGTGTCCATGCCACCTGTATTCTCACATATGTATGTGTGTACTCACAATGAGTGAAATACACCATCTAAAACCTGCTCTGGGTGGAGGGTTTTGAAGTGATTTTTCATCATTGCTCAGTTTTGAATATGTTATGGTTCAATTTTCAAACTCCAAGGATGGATCCGGGTGTAGGAGACCAATATTCCTCCACTAATTCACTTCCCAAGATGAAATGTGTTGATATTGCTACAATCTCAATAAGAGCCTATGTCTGAGTGAGGAAGAGGATTTCTCATTCAGTTTGTCTGTGCACCAGCCTAGGTAGGAATCTGTAGGATGCCCCTGGGGTATCAAGGCAGGCTGTTATTTTTAAATCTAACCCCCTTGATATTTGAGCTTCAAACTGCTTCCTATCCATTATTCATCCCTTATTGTGGAAAATACAATTCCCTGGCAGTGGTACGTTGGTTTCTAGTAGCTATTTGAGTTTGAGCCTTGTGATTTCAGTGTTATTTTTGTTTAGCAGATACTCATTAGCTCTGTGTCACTGGTTTCACAGCCGGTCGCATAATTCCTGGCACTGGCAGCTTGGGAAGCTCAAGGCAAAAGGAGATGTGTGCAGCTGGTTTCATCCTGCATTTCCTTCTTTATCAGTGCTTGCTGAACACAGCTGTGAGAGCACCGAGCTTCATTTCTGACTGTAACCAAAGCTATGCTCCACGGTAAACCTTCCCCAAGCTCTCCCAGTGGGAATAACTGTAACGCTGGCAATAATGGCAGCAAATGCCTTCCAGAGGCTGAGCTGGGTGCATGTTGGTCATGGAATCCCAAACTGGTTTGGGTTGGAAGGGAGCTTAAAGCTCCTCCAGTTCCAACCCCTGCCATGGGCAAGGACACCTTCCACTAGAGCAGGTTGCTCCAAGCCCCTACGTCCAGCCTGGCCTTGAAAGACCCCTTAAGGAATTTGACGTGTTGCACCTCAGATTTGGATGCTCTCCTGCAGTGGTCAGGGAGCTGCCTTTGTGCTGTTGCTAGGTGGTGACTGGAATGACTTGGAAATGGGCAATGAATCTCTAATCAAAGGTGGATCCTGCTTCTGTATGTTAGGGTAAGTCTGGCCTCACGATGGGAGATGATGGCCTTCACCACAGACAGCAAAGCTTCCTGCTTTGGTTTCTGCAGAGCAAGATGCACTTTGCCACGTTGTGCTTTGGTGCTGCTCTCTTAATAGCAAAATGTTCCAACAGAGGCTTGAGTCACTGCCTCTGTGTTTATTAACCCTGCAAGTACCTGTGTGCCTGAATGCTGGTTTGCACCACACAGTTTTACTTAGGATTTGGAAAGGGACAGTTGAGTCAGGATCCAAATTAGGCCTTTTGGATAATCTTACCCATGTACACGGTGCCTATGACAATGAATCCAGACTGTGGATCTGTGTGCTCTGTGTTATGTATGGTTTAGGTTAGTATGGGTTTTGGTCTGACAACAGGTTCTTCTTTGTGTCACCTTAAGTCTTTTGCATCTCTGCTTCTCCTGCAAGGCTCTTCTTGCTGATTTTACTCAGTCTGCTGTGAGTTGGGTTGCAAAGCTGAAGGATGGGGAGTGAATTGGGGCTCAGGCTCTTTCCTATAAGCTGGGGTGGAAAAAAGCTGGGCTCTGGTCATGCAGAGAGCCATAACTGACCAGTGCCTTCCACAGGAGGGGTCCTGGTGCTCCTGGCCCCTCACAGTTTGCACACTGGAGGAAATAAGGTGAAAGCTGCCTGATGGCTGCAGCTGGGCAGTTCTGATGAAAGCCACCATCCTCTGGCTGTGCCCATAGCACAAGTGGCCTGGTTGCACTTGTGATTTCTGTAGGAGCATGGCTGGTGCTTTAGCAACCATTTCTCCCATCTGATAGGAGCCTTTTGGGGCTTCCCCCCACCCCTTCCTCTCTCTTTACAGTGATTTCAATCCCCTTTTATTACATCTAAACCCCGTGGTTTGATGGTTCCTCTCTAAGCTATAATTACCCAACCTGAAGATGCAAACACAAAACAATTTCCAACGGAGGTTTGCACAAAACAATTTCCAATGAAGGGGGTAACTCTGATTATATACAATTTTTTCAGTCCTTGGAAAAAATCTCTAAGGGGATGAACAAAGCAAAGAGTGATGATAGCGCAGCACAGAGACAAACCTGATGATCTCACTCGGCTTCTGTCGGGTTTCTGCTCCAGTGGCTTCCTTAAAGGAGCGTTGTCAGAAAGAAAAATCACCCTGCTGGAAGTGGGTCCTGCAATCAATCACTGGTCACCGAGAAAGTGGGGATCAGATGGATTCCCTTCGGAATTCAATCAAAACACACTTCAAGGGAACTGGCTTGTCTCTTGGCTGAGGTATTTCATCACATATTTGGTGCCTGGCTTGCTGTCACTGTTGCTTAATGAGAGCAGACTTTAGTAAGCCCAGGAAGAGAGGCCGGAAGATAATTATGCAAGTCATAAACTCGTCACTGTAGATACCAAGTTGGGGGATAATTGCATTTCTTGCACTGGCCCTTGACCAGATTGATTTACAGCAAATAATGGCTTTTGTTTCCTTTCCCCACTGCTGGAATGGCAGTAACTGTTATTTCCTGACCTGTAGTCCCTGTATCCCTGTGGGGCTGGGATTATTTGCAAGGCTCTGTGAAAGGTGACAGAGAGAAGCATGTCTTCATCTGATCCACAGCAGTTACATATGAGAAACTCCTGAAGATCTGTATATTGAGCAAGGTGGCAAATTGCAGTGCGGGCAGCCTGAGGAGCCTGATCCATGGGCTCAGCTCCTCCTGGTGAGGCCAAATTCATCAGCCTTTCCCTGTGCAGAAACCTTTGGAGTGATCCATTGCAGCAGTATGTGCCCCTGGTATAATGAGTGTGAGACTGCAAACCACTATATGCCATATGGAGCCTCCAGTGTTCTCTATCATCCTTGTAGTTGGGAAGACAGTGCCCATGCTGCTTTCTGTTCTTCTGCCCCTCATAGCAGCCCCCAGTAGTCGAATCCAGCCGTACATTGCTGTTCAGGTTGATGCAGCAAGAGATGAGGGACACATCATCATCATAGAATCCCAGACTGGTTTGGGTTAGAAAGGACCTTAAAGCTCATCCAGTCCCAACCCCTGCCACAGGCAGGGACACCTTCCACTGGAGCAGCTTGCTCCAAGCTCCTGTGTCCAACCTGGCCTTGAACACTGCCAGGGATGG